>JAULBM010000027.1:3212253-3230389 GCA_032357055.1 Geukensia granosissima | reverse complement strand
GAGAGAACCACCGACCTTGGGCAGGTAACTGACAAACCTTATCACGTGCGATGCGAGTTAAACGCAACCCGTTTTTGAATGGTACAAACCCAGGCGCGAACTCACCGTATAGGTGTTAGGATACAGTGATCTGTACAGGTAAGTTTATATCAACTACCAAGACCATACGGCCACCCAGGCCCTTGTTTAACAAAAATTCGCCAACTTTTTACAAATACGTGTTATGTATTTCTCAACATAAAGTCAGGGAACTTACTAAATATAGTTTGTATTAAAAGAAGGAAAAACATTCTAGGAAATACAAACATTTTGGCAACTGACAAAAAACGTTTTATGAACCAAGACGTCCATGAATGTAAATATAGATTTGATTGATCTTTCTATTTTTTAGCCCTTAGCGTTTCTGGTGATGATAAATTTACACGCAGTTAAATGTATGAGGTGTCGATCATATCATTCTACATATTATTACGGAGTTTTATTGTGCTATTTGGAGGTCAAAAAATGCTTGCCTGTGCTCGAGTTGTATGCTCTTTTTATTTTGGGTAGTGGAACCTATGTTGGATAAATACATTTTACATCATTCCAACATTGCAATTTGCAAAATTATCTAGTGGTTATCTTCATATTTGACTTATCGACGATCATTAGGTCATGAACTTTATTTTTCATTTGCATGGTTCATCAATGTAACTAAAAATTTATGAAATCTGACTGATCTTCCTATCTTTAACA
This sequence comes from Geukensia granosissima, assembly GCA_032357055.1. Lineage (NCBI taxonomy): Eukaryota > Metazoa > Mollusca > Bivalvia > Mytilida > Mytilidae > Geukensia > Geukensia granosissima. Next base: position 3,229,654 of record JAULBM010000027.1, on the reverse strand, counting down.
AATAACACGCCTGGTGAAGGTAAATCCAGAAAAGCGCTTTACATGCAGCTAAATTTGGTTTGTTAAATATTTGTTATAAAAGTATGAAAGATGGAGATCGTGACTTTCTGGCATATGAAGAAGCGAAAGAAAACCGAAGGTCCAGAGGGGAAAGTCGACAGACACGACAATCTCAAGAACACGAACAAGAAGGAACATGACATATACACATTAAAAACTAAAAACACAAAATATGAACAATGCTGACCTCAATAAAAACGGAGGTGATCTCAAATGGTCCGGAGGGTCTTAATACCATATTCCTATACTTTAATTATGAAGTATAAATTTAATTTATGAATAAATATAGGTTAACCATTGATATAAAATTTCAAGAAATTACATTCAAACAAAAAGTGAAATAAAAAAAAACTTTTTCACATAAAAACATATTACACACAAAGAATGAACATTAATAAAGAGAACATTTATCAAATGAAGAATTTTTGCAGACATCTAAATTTTTATCTCGTTTTTTAAAAAAGACTAAAAGAAAAAAACTAATGTTCAGTTGAAAGCCTTCCCCTCCCAACCTTGAAACGCAAAAGTGATAAAAAAGGATAAAGTGTGGGGTAAAATTTTGTCTTAATCTCTATTAGAAATCGAGACAATTGATGGTTGAAAAGGTTTGATCCGGTCTGTGGTCGCGTTTAACGTGCAGGTAAACAGATAATAGATATTTATTAATCATATATAAAAACGAAAAATTATTAATACCAGTCAAGAAACCACCGTCTATTTTAGATTCAAATAACAGGTCCCCCCCCAGAAAAACAACCTGGCACTGATTTTTTTCAAGCCTCTAAAATTAACAATAGCAACGTGTAAACAAGACACACTTTTTGTTCTTCACGTTTGCACGTTTATTAATAAGTGACCAAGGAATTAGTAATCAATACATCGTTATAAAAATAATATCATTTTATTTCACAGAATCGTCAAATAAGTGTTATAATTGAACAGAATATAAGCAGACAACCTAGCAATTCGTGATTGTATAAAATTGCTTTTATAAATCTAATTAGGCACTTACAACACAAAGTATATACCGTTAATAAGGTATCTAGATTAATAATAGCAAATAATACATATTTATTGTAAACGAAACAAATCAAAGGATATAAAGTGTCATAGTTTGCCTAATGATTAACCGAGAGAATAGATATTTATCTCTTTATCATTATCAATCGGACACATAAAGGTGTTACTAGTTGTCTACCTGGATTTCCAATCAAAAGAAAAGCAGCTGTATTTCGCCTGATCATCTAGATTTACGGTGTAAATAATTAGTGTAACCATGTGCATTTAGCACCTAATTTGGTGTTAGAAGATTTTAATTCACCTGTTCTCATTATATTTATGATCAAACAGAAGAAAATAAATCGTTAGTAATGAGACGGGTATTTTGTTACACTGGAACAAATTACAAATTAAATTCGATACATTTCTATAATAATTGGCAATAACTGATTGTTAACAAATTCATAAACAATTTATAGTCATGAAAACAATAAAACTAACAACTCGTGCAGGCCACTGACGAGTTTGTAGACAATCACTGTCTATTATTTGTTGTAAATTATGATATTCTAAGAAAAGCACCAATAGTTATCCGTTCAATATATTTTATCTACATCGTTAAAAGAATGAGAAATAAACAGTTTTAAGATGTTGTGCAATTTCTTGTGTTAATGTATTATTATATACGGGATTATTATTTTGTATGTTTTACAATCTTGTTGCCCTGTATGGGATATCCGTTTTACTAATTGATGATAGATCTTTTCCCAGACTAGAGTAGGGTAGAGTAGAAAGCCCGTATGCCATTTCCTCCCCCGTGATCGTGGTACGATATATTTAAGTATTTCTTCATACCCTGATCCTCATTACCGGATTGGAAAATGGGCAATGCGGCGTGCAACTGAAGTTCACCTGCTTTCTGGGAAGGAGTCCGCATTGCCTACAGGTATATTTTTTCTCGTTTTTTTTGTGCATAGTCTTGTTCTTTATTATGCCGTTTCTATCAACCTTACCCCTTTGTCTAAAGTTTCTCGACACGTAAGGTTTACCCATGGTATAAATATTTTACGGTTGGAGACATATGCTAAATCCTGATAATGGAAATAGTTTTTTCCAAATAAATACAAAAATACGGCTGTAAATGTAGAATTTTGATGTGACAAGGGATATCACATCCTACATTCTATGGAAACATCGCATAAAAACATAAAAAGTTAAAAAGGAATTCGAAGATACCAAAGATGCAGACAGAAATCGTTAAGTCGGAAGACAGACAAGATCATAGCCAACAAAATGAAACGAAAGACAAACATAGAACATACATACTACACTGAAAACTTATTCATTAAATCTTTTTGTTCCGTTAAAAAAATATGCAATATGGGTACAGGTTCGACGTTGTAGTCATAAAATTTAAACTGGGGGAATCGATCCAAAACACACATAGAATACCATGCATTTTTTAGAATAACTATTCAATGGATTTATGTTTATTTTTTCATTTCATCCTAAAAAGTCTATTCTTATTATTGGAATCACCTTTTCACCTTTGCTGCCATCTGTTGCTTAGAACTGACTCGGTAACAAAACTGAACACATAGTATATATTGTTATGAACTTTTCAACTTTTGCCTGTAACCCTTCGACTGAGAGCATTAATTTAGTTTCGAGTACGTCAATAATTTTCACCCCCAAATTTCTGCTCGTTTGATTTATATTAGTTTTTTTTATGTTGTCGTGTCTGTCGACTTTCCCCCAATTGTCTGGCCCTTGCTTCACTTCCTCTTTGTATGTTCTAATAAACTTTTGCTCATATTTGACATTGTTTCCAATATTCTATTTTTTATGTAAACAAAATATTAATATTATAGCAGGTAGAAACTCTTTGGTATAAAGACAAATGCAATTCCTGAAAAATTGATTTTTTTGAAGTTGGAAAAAAATAATAGCATTCCTAACTACAACTGGTGCGGGGAAATAACACAAACATAGCATCATGTAAAATAAAGATGATGCAAATAATACTATTTTTCAAAAGAAATTTGACATTGTAGAAGACTGAAAAATATGTTTCTTATTTATCCATCAATGATTTAGATAAAATACTTTTACTTATTACTATTCAAATAATATAACAATAACAAAAATGGGAGGAAATTTTACTTTTATATGTATTATTTCCCGCTATATTTTTGTTTTTTTCTGCAAAAAAGTTGAAGTCCCCCCATTTTTCGCTATATTTTGCTATAAAACGCCAGGCAACTGTGATAACATTATTCAGATGTTTATATAAGTCAATTGTAGAATACCCATGTGAGAGATCAAAATTGCAAAGAAGTCCAAAGAGACAAGACAAATTCGAAACATCCCTAAAGATAAAACGAAAACAAAAGGAACAAAGGTTTTTAATCCACGAACTCCCTTACAAAACTGGAGTGGGGTTATGTGCTCATGAAGGGTAGGCATCCGCTGTCTTGCGCGCAACATCCGTCGTGGAATCCTTAAACTCTAATCGGGTTAGCGTCAATCAGAGAAGAGGTCAACTTATTGTTGTAATACCGGTAACAGGTTCATTACTAGTTGAGATACACTGATACCATAATGGATCAAGCAGTTCATGATGGCGACCATAGGATTTCAACCTTGATTGTATGTATCCTTGTTGAAGTAATTTATTCGTCAACAACAATGCTCGCTTTAGAAATTCCTGATACTTGAAACATGCACGAGAGTATCAACTGCGAAACATAGGATACATTGATTCGATTTAAATCGATCTTAAATAAAGAACCTCGTGAGGAATAAATTAAAATTTGAAAAAGATCATGTAAATTGATTATAAGTTCCCATTTCGCCTTAGTTCGCACACAATCTTAATTAGGCAAAATGGGAAAACTTTTTCATATAAAATTTTAGAGCTAAGGCGAAATGCGGACAAACGCTTCTTTTAATACTTTTTGAACACGACTTCCTTCCTTTACTGTAGTTGTTATGCTACTGATATGAGGTTATCCTTGAAATGTGCATATATCATATCAAAATTCACCATACTTATGCAATGTTATGGTTAACTTGAATTTAAATATGGCTAAGGACAAAGTTTTATTATTTGTTGTTTTGGGGACAAATTGATCTTCCTTCTGTTGTTTTTATAATTTGATTTTGGGTACATAGATTTCTAGATTAACTAAAATGCTTCACTGGCAGTTCGAATGCTAGGAAAGATTTATGATTTTTCATTTGTCGCATAGTTCCAAGATGTTGTTTTTTAACAATCTTTGAATATGCGTCTATAGTTTATGCTTGGAATTAAGTTTTCACTAAGAAAATCAATTGAGGATATGCCGATTTCCTTTAGATTTTTCATTGCTGTTTTATGCTTTGTCGGTTATTGGATTAATATGAATTTCATCGATCTTTTTTAATCGATTTTAAATAGATTGTTTCGAAAAAAGATCGATCTTTCCTGAGTGTTATCGTTTTAGATCGGTCTTTTTCAAATTTGAATCGATCTATTTTAGTGTACCTCACGAGGTACTTTTGAAGTGAAAGTACACATTCGCAAGTCAAGCGCGTTATATACATATAATTTCGATAAATAGCGGAAGTAAACATAAGAACAAACAGTTGTAATTGCAGTTTTCAGTTTTGTCTCCCGCTGTGTAGTGTATCGTAACCATTGTGTGTTCTACAAGTAAATTGTTCGCCATTTTACTCGGAACGTCTACAGTCTACAAATGCAAATATAGACTTTAGATTTCTGAAAAAGCATCACACTTTAGGCAGTGAAACAGCGACTATTAAAGATCTTAATCGATTAAAAATTTGTCCTCCGTTGTAGTTTGAACGCAATAGTGCTTACATAGACCAAATTAAAATAAATTTCTAGTGTGAACACGTTCTTAGTTACTCGGTCTTAGTTCACGTCCCTCTATAAAGATGATAATTATACAATTTAAACATAAATCTCAACTGCCCCTTACGGGCATTCTACAGCTTGCCTTAGGGTGTACATATGTGTCTATTTTAAACGCCTTAGGACAACATTTTGATATATTTGTAATCAATACGTTTTGGATGGTCGTCACATAGACGATCATATCACATTTACTTCTTCTATATTCACAATAAGACGAAAGAAACTTAAGAGTCTGCTAATTTCATTTAGCCTTGATATTCATTTTGAAATTAACCAAGGAATAAGAATCGTTCTTTTAATGTACTCTCGAGGCCTGTAAATGTTGAATATGTTCGATACAGGTACATTGTGATCAAGCGTGTTCAAAAACCATGACTTATAAGACCCTTAAAACAATTGGCATTAACACATAGAGATACCTCTGAACTGCGAAAACATTTGCTGTTCTCTCGTTTCGCTTTATAGATAATGATCTTTCACTGAATAATTCTAAATTTGGTGACTAAATGTTGACCACACCTATTCCATTAAACTTGAAATCAACGATACAACAGGAAAAGAAAAGTGTGTTTCGTAGCTAGACCTACACCTAGAATTTGACAGTAAGGGCGAGTTGAGAACAAAACTTTACGTTCCGAAATACCTGAACTCATTCTAGTTTTTGTATGGTTCGTGTTCCTCCAGCTTTAGTTTTCAGTATAGTGTTTTGTGTTTGTCTTTTGTTGGTATCTTGCCTGTCTTCGATTTCTGTCTGCCCCTTTGGTATCTTAGAATTCTTTTTGCTGCAGTTTTCATGAGATGTAGAAAAAATACATACATACATACATACATACATACATACATACATACATGTTTTAAAAAGTTTAAAATCACATAAGGAATTTTTCAGAGAAAACACAATGTTTTAAAATAAACTCTTCTATCATTAAGATTGTATCAATAAAATAAAAGTGACACAACCCACAAACGCAGTGAAGCGTTTTTGTTGGTAGACACACTTCAAATTCATTTCCGAGTGTTTTTATACTTAAAAGTTTATTATCCCCCCTTTTCTATTTTACAAAAACACATGTTCTTTCGGAAATGTTTGATATGTTTTCTGTGTATGTAGCATGAAATATTATTCTACATTTTACTACGAAATATGTGAAAATAAATATATATTTTGCCTTTTTCTTGGTTATTCTTCTGTATAAAACTTTTTAAGAGAGGAAAGAATAAAAAGAGCGTATTTCAAAGTTTCTCATATGACATTAAAATATCACTTACCGTGATAACATTCTTCGAGGAAAACATCTATCGCATGAAAATGAAAATTTTTCATTAGAAAACATCTGAAACAATCAAACCCACACCAAATATATGCGAGACAGGATTTTCTTAAATAGTGGGTGAATAAACATACCAAATAAAAAGGCAGGTTTAAGCAACTCAAACAATTATTGTGAAACGTGAATGTTTGCAATCGCATATTTCTCAACACAATGACGTGCTCCCAAATGCAAACAAAACAATTTTTCAACACGAGGTCTCGACACTCTTCCATGCATAAGACAACAGGAGTGAAAAATGCTGTTAATGAAGGTTTAACGCAGGATGACAAGGTGTTTCTTAAAAATAAGGTATATAACAGAATACCAGCAACACATAAACAAAACAACCCAGATATTTTAAGCGAAACGACTACTTTCATTGATTAATCACAATATGGGAAAAATCATATTTATAAAATGGCAGCAATTAATTTAAAAAAGCCGTTTATAGGACCAAAAAAAAATTCTTTATTTAAAATTATTTTTTCCACGTTGAAGGTTGTAAAACATTTACAAAGTTATGAGCTTAGAATATGGAGACTTATAGATCAATTTATAATATAATAAAAACACTCATTGATTTTCATGGAATAATATGCAAACTTGTGTATAACAGATTGTATTATCAGAATAATTTGAAAAAATATTGGAATTATTTTGATTCTGTACTTTAATAGGAAGGATGGGATATATTTTTAAATAATTCCAAGCCTTTTTCTGGAATAAAAGTTGACTTATCGGGGGGACATTTGAATTTGCCTTTCTCTATAGACCAAATGCAAAATTTATGTTCAATCTTATTACTGTTTCTAAAAAGTAAAATATTTAATTGACATAAAAACACATAAAAATGTGGCCAACATCTTAGAATTTGAATTAGAATTTGTAAAAACGGGTTAATAACCAAAATGACATTTAAGACTCGATATTTTTCTGGAGAATAGATTGTACATAAATAGTTTCTAATTATACACAATGTAAATATGAAGATTTTTCAAAGTTTTTAAAATGAAATTATGTCAGATGATGAAACAATTATTTCTTATAATATATTAAAGTTCAGTTCATTTCAAATGTTGAATTCATCATATAATTAAAGATAAAGTGTTAATTTTTTTAATTTCCACAATACTAGCGTGTTGAAAATAATATTGATGCAAGATTTCCGTGCAGTTACATTTAACATATATTAAAGTTCAACTATTTCTTTTATTATGAATCTATTTTTCGCAATTAAAACCATTTGTCAAACCAATCAAGATTTTGGTGAAGCTACATTATAGAACATAATTACTACTGCAAGTTTTAAGAATGATTGGGATATTTATTTTTGTGTATTTTTCCCTGAACTAGTGGGAGGCAACGATATCATAAAAAGTAAAAGTTTACAAAAATAAACTGATGCATTTATAATTTTTAGATCACTTCAATTGCTTAAAAAAACGATGTTTAGCGGCATGGTTTTATTACTTTTTTGTTTCAGAAAATTCCTTATTATTTCTAATGGATAACTTTGTATAAAATTTTCAACAATGTCATGCTGACTCTATGATTTTCAAACAAGAGACACACAGACAAAACGTGTCCCATTGACATTAAATAACACTGGGCTCCACAGGCAGCCAAACGAGAACGAGATATTTGAAGGCTATATTGAGTGTGTAAATAGAACAATTTGACACATCAGTGGTCGAGCAATCGTAAGCGATGTAAAAATTATTATCTCCTTAGGCCACACCACTTAATTTTATGCAAATCGTTTAAATCCTAACTTTTTTATTCAGCAGGTGAAGTTAAAAATTTGTCGTTCAAAAGTTTAATCTTTTACAAATGATAAAGACTATATTTCCACCTTTCTGCTAGCATTTATCAACTCAACAATTAACTGGACCATCGTAATTATAATGATTCAATCTAAACAAATTTTCTATCAGCAGGAGATATTTCCTTTGATTAGGCACAACAGCCCCTAATTTTAACTTTCAGCAGTTTCCCCATCTAAAACTGATTTCCAAGGCAATAAAAATCTCATGAACCATACAAACGACAAAGAAGAAAATTTCAACACTGGATTAAAACCATAATTATCGTATCTGATTTCCTCCAATAGCCTAGGAGATACGATTTTGAGTCTGTAATTATTGATAGCAGGGGCGGAGTTTAGTTATTAGAATCGCTTTAGACACGCTTTAGGGATGATTATAAAGTTAACGAATATGAGTTCCTACATTGTTAAAACAAGATGTTATCGGTAAACGCTTATAGTGAATCTAAATTTCTGTAGTTTTCGCTAATTGTACGTCTGTCAAGTACTTTAGGCAACAGCCTCATACCGACTGCTGGTGTCTTATTGTAAGAGGCATTTAATTTATTGAATTGGAAAACATTTATTTATTTATCCACTGCATATCAAATTTTTGTGAAATCAACTGCAATAAAAAGGACTTAACATACAGAAATTATTCAAATCGCAAAAATGTCGACTTCAGAAAAACCTAGAGAGACTGGCAAGTCGTTCAGCATTAGTAGTATTTTAGAAAATTGTGATCAGGACAATAAAAAGGACAATTCAAACACTCCAGCTGTAATATCAAAGTTAGAATTTCCAGAGACATCCGCAAAAAACATTTTGTCAACCCCACAACATTGTTTTTTGAATCCCTTGTCGACATGGTATCAGTGGTATGCCGCAGGGCACCAGATGCTGCAACATTTTCATCAAGAAAATTTCCAACGTAAGTTAATACGTAGATTTTAGTATTATTTATATATATTTTACTACATTTCGGTTTTCAGCAAGTAAATATTAATAAGATATTTTTTACCATGGAGTTATTTCAAAACTTCACAGTAATATATTATATATGAGCTTTATCTTGCTAAGAAAAATGAAGCAATTATTCCTAACAGTTTTTTGTAGAATATATTTCACCTGTTTTAAATTTTATGATGGGCATATATTGCAAATTAAGTATTAATTATTAAATGTATTGTTTTGTTTGTTTTTGATTATTCCGAATACTAGATGATGGATATTTAATTCTAAAATACAAAAGAAATTAAATTTTCAATTTAAACTATTCGAATAAATAGAAGTTTAAAATATTAAAGGATATATACAAAAAGAATATCAATCTGTAATATCATAAGAAGACAATGAATTTGACCATTTTTTTCTTATTGCTTACTTCTTAGCGAATTTCTTCAATTCTTTCAATACAAGTTTGATGTAAAATATACTTTAATAACTAATAACAAACTACTAATCCTTTCGAAGTGTTAATGAAAGGGATATTATTTATTTGAGCGAATGTTGCTGGCGACACTTTAGTTTTTACACAATATCACTTTTTATTTGTTGATGCATGGATATCTTTTCAAATTTTATTTGCCTATAACAATTATTTTGGCTTTAATATTAAAAATTAGGGCCATAACTTCCTTTTACTTAAAGGAGTCTGGAGCAGTAAAGACAAAGCGACATTTACGTATACATAAATTTTATCAATGACGCTGACCCTAAACGTAGAAAAATAAAACTAACTTAAATATTATAAATTTTTAAAAACAATTTTACGGGGATTATATTGGATGGAGGGGAATGATACATTCAAAGAACAGAAAAAAAATCATATTGGTTCGTTCAATAGCCCCAGAAACAATCAGTATGTATGTAGGAATTATGTTACATGTATGTTTTAGTGCTGCATGATTTAAATTTCATATTGTGCCTTGTTTCTATTAGGTTACTTATATTACATCATACAAATAGTATATTTATAGACGTGAAATATAATATGTATCTTGACCAGAAAATTGGTATTGTATTCAACACTTTTTTCATTCTTTTATTATTATTTTTTATTCTGTTCTAATGCTGCTGATGAGAGATTACACCTTGATACACGTCCACAGCATAAAAAAATTATCGATACTATACAAAATTGGTCAACATATATTATTTTTTCTATATTTTTTTAATATTTATGTATCAAAATAAAACAAATTGAATTAACATTTGCAGACAACGTTTTTGAAAACTACCAAGTACAATATCTTGGTCTAATACTATAATTTGTTGGTTTTTTAGTCATTTATTAACTTCGATTAGATTGAGGGGCAATGTAGATGAATAAAATACAAAATGGTTTAAAAATACCTTGACAAATGGTAAAGGACAAGGGTCTTTAAGCCCCTTTTATGGCCTAAGAATTTGGCTGAAAATGAAAAGTTTGTATTGACAATTGCCTTTTTAAAGATAATCCAGCAGTTTTTTAGTTTAATTGGTTGTACAAAGGCTACGTGGTACTTAGAAATTGCTTTAATTTTATAATACTGCGAAATTACTTTATTTGAAACGATATTTGATAAACTTTTGTCGATTTTGATACAGATCGCACAAAATATCTCAACAAAACTTTGCACAATTAAGTCTATCAAGTACAAAGTTTAGTTAAAATTGTGATGTTTTGTGCTGACATATTTTATTTTGAACAAAAAAATGTGCCCTGGTATTTTTTCAAAATCATGAAAATGAAAGGAGTTAAGTAATGAATTATTGAAAGACGGTCATTAAACATGCATTTTCACATCATCAACTTATTGTTTTGTCATAAAATCTAAAATTTGAGCCAAATATGGGCCTTAACGTGCCCACTCCTTTGTTTGAATATGGTGAAAATTGACTTGAAATTTCATCTCGACTATGTGAATACTATATAGTTATCCCCCTTAACATAATAATGGAATTAGGTATAAAATTATGAACAACAATTTAGTTTCTTCTTCACAAATACAATTCTGATCTATTATAAAATACACATTTGGCTTTGAAGCATCAGATGAAATATTTGTGTAGAAATATAATAATAATGAATAAACTTTTTACAGAACTCAGGGTGAGAAATTTGGGTTGGAAACATCATAATGTTTGGGTCAACCATAAAAATTCAGTTAAAATCAAAATGATTTAATTGTATACAACTTTATTGGTGGAACCTTTTAATTTCTATGTTCGCCAAATTAACTGCATGATTTTGATGAAGTTAATATTTTTAGATAGACTAGGGTTTTTAATATTATTTTTGGTGTGTGTTTTTTTTTAATCTAATTAGATGGACTAGTGTTTTTAAATAACCTTTTTTGTGTTTTTTTTTTTTTGATTCTTAAATTTCCGTACGGCTTTCTTACTGTTACCTGTAGTAATGAGTTTTTAGACAATTAGCGAACTTCCGCTTAAAATTCAATAACAATGACATTTACTTACTTTAATTAAAACAGAAGAGACAAGTTAGTACTTAAGGTTGGTCTGTTACCTGCACATAGTCACTCTCTTCCTAAATCGTCTAGACATATAAAGCTGACTATTATGATAGAGCTGAAATATTGTAGTCGAAAGACAAACAAACAAACATGCAAACAAAAATTGAGTTCTAGGTCCAACATCTCATGCACTTAGTACTTGTCCTTGCCGTTGGCTTTGGTTTCCCATTTCCATTTGTTTGGATTTGAGTAATTCATTTGCTATATTTTGGATTATTGACTTCCTATATTTCGGTTCTAACGCCTTGGTGGGAGGTTACTCTTTGAAATGTACAAATAGCATACCTAAATTTTCCATATTTATTTAAAATTGGTAGTTTTGTATTTAGAAATATATAGAAATAGAAATATAATATTCTTTTGATATGTTATTTAAGCAGATAACGATACAAAATTGACTAACTTCTTCCTAATCTTTTGGACTGTAAGCAAAACACCATGATTAACATTTCGATACTTCTCATTTGTATGTGGCATGCAGTCTTAAGTATAGAAAGGTTCGTTTTGGCTAACTTTCTGTTTAAACCGTTTGTTTGTCACTGGCTGGTTTATTTGTACGTGGACATATGTAGGATGTAAGTAAAACGGTACGTAATTCTGTTTTCAGTTGACCTTTTTTTGACAACCTTTTAATTTATAGTTCTACATGAAAAAGCTGACATTGTCATTTCACAAATGCTACATTTTTACGAATTTTGTAAAATTATACGAAGATTTTTCTACGAATTAGACAAGCTGCATCATTTTGTTGATATTCGTTCTTGCATTTAAACTAAATGCACTTCTATTTTTATATGTTTTACATACGCATGGATAAAAATTTCAATGTGGTTTTCGATATTCGTAAAAAATCACACGACATAATATTAAGCGTGGTAATTGGCGTCTTTCTACAGATTTGGTTTTGAGTTTTAATAATCAAACGTTTGTTTGGAGCAACAAAGAAAAAAAAAACAAATAGCGTTTTTGATGTTATTTTGAAATTTTGCTTTCCTATTACTGATCTATTAATAAAAAATTGATGTCATTTATTCCTCTTGTAGAATCTATGACACAGTATAAAAATATTTCACGTGTTACATTAAAAAATATTACACCCTTAATAATTCTTAAATGGTCTGAATACAAACCAAACACATTTATACTGTTGAATAGTGTTATACATATTAAAGAAATAATGTTAGCCAAATGATTGGTTATCATATATTTATTCGTCACAGTTCTCTCAATAAACTAGGCTTTGTGCAATATTGTATTAAACGGATAATTTGCCGCCTTAAAAGCTCAAAGAAAAAAGATGAAATTGAAATTTATTTTAACTTTTGTTTGTCAGAGGTGCTTACCTTTATTCTTTGTTGTTTTATTCTATTTGTTTGCTCTTCTATACAACTTTTCTAAATTAGGTATAGGCCGAAAAGAGTATCTGTAACCTAAAAATTAGGAGAGCGTTTGAAAATTAAGTATAATTGTTTATTTTTCACACTTTCGAAACAATGATCAAGTCAATCAGAGGTCGACTTCTGAACTTATTATTAAACAAGAGTATATTCGGTTTATTTTTAAGCACCAATAAAATGAAACAGAAATTAAAAATAATGCAAAGCTGAATATTTTTGTCTCAGAAAAACTTGAAAATTTATGGCAAATTATGTCCTTATTTGACATTTCGCGCTTACAGCAGATTACTTTTCTACCTGTTTAACACAACACCGTATCGCCTGAAGTCACACACAAGTAGAAACAAATTTGATAAGAGATATTTTTTTAAAACATAAGGCTATTAAGTCAGCTAAAAAATCAAAATTAGCATTGTCAACAACTATTTTCTCAGAAAGACTCAACTGTTATTTCGTTGCTCCAGTAAATAAAACGTTAAAAATCTTTTAACTAAATAAATTGTTTCATTCAGATTGACATTTTTCTGTCAACCAGAATAAAAAAAAGTTATTTCCATTGTCTCATAAGCCTGTATGGCTTATAATACACAGGTACAAACCAGTTTTATACTAATCCGAAGTTGAAACATTTTAATATATATCCCACTGCATGGAACGCTAGAGTTACCATGCAAGCATTAAACCCCAAAGAGTAATGCTGTTAAATGCAGCACTGTAAAACAGAAGCTCAATTGCCTTTTCATTAAAAACATTTCAAAAGAAAACAAAATTAGAAAAAATAATCAAAACTATGCTTTTAAATGGGGCTATGCATATGCCAAGAGGATTTGTAACATAGTGCTACAAATTGAGTGTTTTCATTAACTTTACAAATCGCATTTGATTGTTGTACAACTGAGTAGTTTTATTCTTTGGCTAATCATACCACACATAGAGGAGCAGCTCTTTGGTCAATAAATTGCTCTTAAAATATGCTTCAAACTGTCAAGAGGGAGATGAAGCCTAAATGACTATTACACTCACATAATTCACTCAAAAGCCACTTCAAATCTTTTGTGCGTTTATGTACAATCCTCTTATTTTTGATGAATATGGAGAATTAATCACGGATCAGAGAATTTATTTCTCTTGAATACCCGGTCGACATGCGACTGGGAATAAACTGCCGTGAAATCGACAACCTCTTAACATCTCATTATTCGCCAGATGATTTTGTTTAAAAGATAATGACAGTGATTTAGAAATACAAACAAATGCAGAATGGGTTGATAGAAAACTGTAGAAAATTGAAGTACAGCTCCTTCTAGCATGTTTAACCATTGTTACAAGTGGAAAGAGGAAATAAATTCTATTGTCGTTTTTCTTTAATTTGAAAATGACACCAGAATCGGAAACACAAACAAGAAATCAATTAAAGGTTTAATATAGTCTGGAACGACGTCGTGCAAATTTTCGACCAAATAAAATTTGATATTAATTGCAAGTTTTTCTTGTCTTTATGTAAATTGAAAACAATTGGAAACTTCAGATTTTCAGATTTGTAATTAACTTTCTAAAATATCTTATTTCATCTACGATTAATAAATACAGAAATATTGACATCGTCACAGATTGCTAACTAAATTGCTAATACAGAACTGATAAATGATGACAATGTATAAGATTTAAGATTTTTCCGAATAATTGGAAGATACAAAACGAAAGTGTACAGCGTCAGTAGAAAAGCTTATGTATTTATTAGAATATTCTCAAAGCATTACCTGTCCATATCCAATCATATTGTGCATTAAAAGGAAATAAAGTATCAGGCGAGCGAACTGCAACATTCTAAACGGAAAATATCTTTTAAATTTTAGAAATATGATGATGTACTCCGTAATATAAAAATATCGATTGAAATTCATTCAAGATAAACCAACACTGTATATAGTTAGATTTTTAATTTTGGTTTGTCACTTTTCTAAAATTAACAAATATTCGTCTTTGAAATTTAATGTATTTGTATTTTTTTATTAGAAAATAGATATATTTGAATTTTTTTTCTTTAAATAAAATTACATTAGAAATGAAGACTTGTCTATTGTTTCAAGTTTTAAACTTCCTCGTGATACTGAACAGTGAATGCAGACCTAAAATTTATGTATACATAAACGGTAGCTCAGAAAAGGACGGTTCATTTTAACTTTTGTTTGTTAATTCTGTTTTGTTTTGTTCTGTTCTGTTCTGTTTTGATTTTTGTTTGGTGAAGAGATAAACGTTGTACACAGTAAATAAATGCTCTCAGTCATACGTTTAACCTTTTTCATCTGTTTGTACATATATTTAACGAGAAACATTACTATCATCTTATCCAATATGATAAAAGGGCAGATAATTAGACGTTTGCATATGAATACAGTATAAATATATGCAAACGGGCAATTATCTCATTTCCCAACATATATTGTATTTTGCTACATAAAGTTTGTACTACTAATTGTATATTAGGTTTTTATTTAAACATATGAGACATATTAATGCGAGGGTTATTATTTTCTTTCTGTGGCTTTAGCTCCGGTAGTGCAAAATTGTTGTATAGAACCAGTTCTTCAGTAAACAAAACATCTTAGATGATTGAAAATCTGATTAGTTTAAAAACTTTAATGTGTAAGAGAAAGTTGAGATTTTTATCCTTTATTAAATCCTTTTTGTGCAACCTTTTCCGACGCATTTAAGATCGGAAAATTGCAGGAAATGCTCAGTGGTTCATAATTTGAATATCGGTCCCTTCGGGGACAATCAAATGTATTTATTATTTCCATGTGTAATTAAGCTGCGGATAAATAAATATAACATGCAAAGATAACGCAATTATCAATGTACGTGTGTTTTCAAATATTACGACAAACACACCGAAACATTAAAACGTCGAAACAATATTTATTAGATCAACACTTTAAGAGTAATCGCAAATGGCGAGTAAGAGGCATGAATCAGTAGTCGATTAAGACTACGTTGTAGTCGTTTCAAGGTATTGTTTAGTAAATATCCATTTTTATATTTCAGATTCATTAGGGCTTGGAATAAAATCCAACCCACAGGAAAAAGAAATCAACTTTTCATTTAAAAGATCTCGAAGTCCTGAGATAAATACCACGAACGACAAGGAGATCAAAGATGATGACTCATTGCCGCCTTCATCAGACCATGACGATGACATATGCTGTGACGAGTCCGACGATGGCCATAAACATAATGAAGACTCGTTGTCCGCTGACTTGAATGATGAAGAAAGAAAAAATAGACGGAAGAAGAAAACAAGAACAGTTTTTTCAAGAAGTCAAGTTTTTCAGCTCGAGTCAACATTTGATATGAAGCGTTATTTGTCCAGTTCTGAACGTGCTGGATTGGCATCGTCTTTGCAACTAACAGAGACACAAGTAAAAATATGGTTCCAAAATCGTCGTAATAAATGGAAGCGCCAAATATCGGCCGAGTTGGAAGCAGCGAACATGTCACATGTTGCAAATTCCCATAGATTCATCCGGGTACCTGTGTTATATCATGAAACGCAAGATTCAGCACAAGTACCAGAGGCAACACGAAATTGCTTGAGTTCATCATTACCACATGTAAATTACTGTGAACCTTTATACCTTAGCGCTGGTTTTTCTCAGATAAATCCTGCAGTTCGGTCGTCAATGTCTGGCATCGTTTGAACTATGACAAGGCTTTAGGGGCATTTGATTTGATTTAAAGTGCTGTAATAATTTTATTACTGAATGTTGTAAATATTCTCATTACTTATTGGTGCACTCAGACAACCTGTATAAAAAATTGTGAACAATTTCACAACCTACTTTGAATAACAAGTTTAAGTTTGTGTTTACAACAACACAGTAAGGATTGATGGACAATTTTAAAAATTGTAAAATAATATTTCTATTCAAATGTTGTGCAATATTTTTATTTATTTAATAAAATAAAATTGTTGGTTGTTTAAAGGACTTTTTTACATTCTTCATTCAAACATGCCAAGAAAACAATAAACAATTATCAAAGACAACAAACATGAACCGCATTTGCTAATTCTGTATCTGTTGGCCGAATAATTATTCCTTTAAATTTATTAATGAAATTTATTTATATTTGAACATATAGTTATACATGTATATTTAACTAAAGGTATGAATTAAATATCATAGAGTTATCCTAAATTTTATCGGACCACATGGCTGAATACCCTTCCGGACCACCTAAGTTTACCCATGGTTTTTTAGCTCATCTGGCCTAAAAGGCCATGTGAGCTTTTCTTATCACTTTGCGTCCGTCGTCCGTCCGTCCGTCCGTCCGTCGTCCGTCAACATTTCATATTTTAATCTTCTCCTCTGAAACGACTTGGTCAAATTTGA
>JAULBM010000027.1:3193618-3212153 GCA_032357055.1 Geukensia granosissima | reverse complement strand
GTTCTGGTTGGTTCATTTTAATCAGTTAGTCCTTTGCAATCATATGAAATTGCAAACATGCAGACAGTGTAACAAATAAATTCCAAGTTTGCCAGGTGAGCGATTACAGGCTCCGTGGAGCCTCTGGTTTTGTTGGGTACCCACTGTTTATAGTCATATATTTGTTTGTAGTGTTATATGTATTTGTGTTCCGTCTTGTTAGTGTTCTTGAGATAACCGTGTCTGTCGACATTCCCCTTTTATCTGGTCTTTCGATTTGCTTTTACTTCCTCTTGTTCAAAACATGGCGAGATATCTTTGAATTTTTTAATTTGTTTAAGTATTTATTGTGGCGACCATTAAACTTACGAATGGAGATTTTTACCTTGAATAGATGTAACAATGATGTTGTAATGTACAAGGCAAGAGCGACCCACTGTTCAGAAATCCTCATTTTTGGAACAGACACGAGCGAATCAACGGCGACACATATATTATAGTTGGGAGATGGAGGAATATGCATGGGCATTTTTACAAACGGAAAGATGAAATCATTTGTTTGTCCTAACTATAAAAAATAAGTTATACTATCGGTAATATATAATCTGCACTAATCCGACCAAAAAGAATTTCGAAAAGTCCGAGATTTTTTAATTCCTTTTCGTCTTTTCGTTTTGTTTGTGTTAAGTTTTTCTTGTCTTTCAGGGAGCTGCAGATCTCGGACATGAATAGATACTTTTCCAAGCCTTTGCTCCTCTTGTTTTCGTTATATTTTTATTTTCATTTTGTTTTTGTTTCTTTCAAATTTGTCTTGTTTCTTTGAACTATGCACTTTTAGACTCTCACATTGGTATTCTACACTGCACTTGGATCTGAAATGTGTTTTAATGCTGGACCTGGAAAATTAAAAGAAAGCAACTGACTACAATCTATATCAAAGGATGTCTGTTATTACACGATACAAGTATCTGTCAACACGCATGAAACTGTAAAAAGTTTTAATGATGGAGACGTTTTGAGAAGACGCCCAAATCTATTATAAGATAAAGACAGAAGTTTGTCAGGCAGTAAATCGGGCTTCAGTTTCATAAACCTCAAAGCATTCACTCAAGTACCACTATCTTATATTCCATTCTATTGAAGAGAAAAATAATAAATTCCTCAAGTCGAGATGTCTTGTAGTGAATCATCCTACAGGATTCTAACCAACCCCACTCCTGATTTCATGTTTTTTTCTTCTCTTATATGTCTGGATATTGATATCAATTCCGTGTTTATTTGTTTTGAGTGAGGGAAATGTTTAACTAACCCCCATCAAATTGTTTTGTTCATTTTACATATGGTTTATTTCTAAGTAGAAAATTATCATGAAATACATGTAACATAGTATTTAGTACAAAGATAAACCTATTACCACAATTCCTGGCTAGGTACAGGCACATGAGACACAAATCATATATATTCATTGCATCGGCATATAAAAAAGAGCTATAGCTATTAGAATGACAATTCAACAAGTAGCAACATGATTTAAATTGTGTAGACTATAAAAATACACAACTAATAACACAACAAATGTTGATTGGTTTCTTTGTGTTGATGGTTTGATACCATTACAGATTTGTCCATTAATAAACTCTCTGCATGTATCTTTAGATTGACAATTAAAAGCCCCAAAACATTGAAAATACATTATTAACGTTGTACATATATTCAGAATGCTGCACACGTGTTTCAAGGGTAGCCTCTCATCAACAGCATTAGAACCAAAACATATAAAGATTCAAAGAGTAGAAGAAGCACTTTAAACGATTCGAAAACAAGAAACCAAATCCAGCAAAAGGAGCTTTACTATGTGCAATAATAGGGATAAAGCCTCCATTTATTTCAGAAAATACAATTTTTAATAAATATCGTAAATTTATGAAAAGCAATATGTGATACATTTCATGGCAGAACCGTGTGAAAACCGTTATCGTGATAAACCTCCGATCCACCAGCAGTGACATTGACCCGATGGTTTCAAAATAAATATTTCCAAATGTTGTAAAAATATCGTGAATCTAAATATGCTTTTCATGTGCTTCCAGGCAAAATCTCTCATAAGCTACTGGGAACAAAAACAAATAAAAACCTATGTCCAAATTAACATAGAAGAACAATTCAAACAAACAAAAAAAAAACGGAATATGACGAAGCGTTTAACGAAAGATATTTTCCGTGTTTAATAAAAGGAATGAATCCTTAATTTAAGATATTTAGTCCATGTCATAGGAGTTCCTATGGGCACCAACTGTGCTCCTTTAATTGAAGACGAATGTCTTTACTGTTATGAATCACTGTTTATTACAAAATTCGACAAAGGTCTTTCTTCACTTCTCCAAATACTTTGTTCTTTTTATCCAAGAGGACTGGCTGGATAAAACTAATCAGAACAGCAACAGTTGTCCTTTCTGGATTTAAATGTATCTGTTTCACAAGATAAAATGAAAATTACAACACGACGAGAAAGACGATTTCTCATTCCTACTATTAATTATCTTTTTCTTGACTGGGACGTCCTTTGGTTTCTTCATTCGGTGAATATACTTCTCAAAATGTTTCAGATTTTGGTGAACCTATTCTATGTATTTAAAGTAAATAATGAAGTCGGGGATTACGTTAGGAGTTAGTGTAAATATTTAATCCATTCTATCGTAATTATAATGCTATAATTTTAAAGTTTGCTGCATCTACAGAAAACTGATAATAAACAGGATATCAACCGCAACCTCATATACAAATGTTGGTAATAAAGATCGTTAAATGAGGACTCACCAGACATTTGAATAAACTTATCCATAAAGGTTAGCTTTATAACAGTTTTTGTGCTCTTTCGAATCAACATTAACAGATTGCTCAATAATTTACATCAAAATTAATTTTCTCAATATTTATTACACTTTGTCCTCTATACTGTCGATACATTTTATTTTGGCATTTGAACAATACATTATTTTGTCTGGCTATTAATGATATTTTACCTTAAGTATAGCTGAGAGTGTTTTGATTGATGTCTTTGCTTAAGATAACCAGGTATATTATCTATTGTGTTGGGATTTTTTAACTTGTTGTCAGAAACAGCAAGCTCTCTTTCGATGTTGGCGAATCATTTTGTCTCTTGTTGTATTTGCACTAGCCCGCGTTCTATTTATGGACTTAAACAGTTAAATCTGATGCAATTGTTACTTAAGGTTTGTTTTAATGTCATTTTTACACAACAGGTTTGGCTAGATTTTAGCGGTCACAAACATGTTTTCATTCCAGATGCCTTATGTACCTGTCCAAAGCCAGAACCCTGTGGTCCAGTGGATGTCATTGATTTTATGTTTTACTGTTATTTACATTATACACTTATGGTCAGGTGTTTTTACATTTGAATTTCGTAACATTTTATTTTGGGTCTTTTATCGTTTGCATTATTGCGCGGATATTTAAGCATTATAAAGGCCTGAAGACAACCTGTAGATGTTTGTTATTTTTATAATTTAGATGGTTGTGTCATAGACAATCATACCACATCTCATTTTTCTATAATTAGCATATTTTAAAAAAAACAGTAAAATTATGTAAACGATACATTATATGTGATAAATTTCATGTCGGTCAAGTCTAAATGCAAGATCAAATGAGCCAGAAAGATAAGTGATATCTGCCTTCTATGCCGTTGCCTTAGTTTTTCGAATATCCTTTGATGGTTTCAAAGTTAAAGCTTTTCCGAAAGGCTACAGTTTTGGTCCTTCCCTGTACTGTTTAAAGTTGAAGCTTTTGGTTGTTTTATAGGTCTGGTCCGTACTTGTACTGTTTAAAGTTGAAGCTTTTTGTTGTTTTTTAGTTCTGGTCCGTACTTGTACTGTTTAAGGTTAAAGCTTTTCTGTATGGCTGATATATATTTTGGTCTTTATACCTATAATGATTAAAGTTAAAGCTTTTCTGTATGGCTGTTCTATAGTTTAATTGTATTTCTGTAATGATTAAGGTTAAAGCTTTCCTGTTTGGTAGTTCTATTATTTAGTCTGTATATACCTGTACTGATTAAGGTTAAAGCTTTTCCGTATGGCTGTTGTCTGGTTTTATCTGTATATCTGTAGTGATTAAGGTTGGAGCTTTTCCGTCTGGTACCTCTATTATTTGGTTCGTATACCTGTACTGATTAAGGGTTGAGCTTTTCCGTATGGTTGTTATATATTTTTGGTCCGTATACCTGTACTGATTAAGGTTAAGCTTTTCCGTCTTGTTGTTCTATTTTTGGTTCGTATACATGTACTGATTAAGGATGTTTTCAGCTTTTCCGTCTAATTATTCTAATAGTTGGTTCGTATTGCTTTTCCGTATTTTGGTCCGTATTACCTGTAATGATTAGGGTTGAAGCTTTTCCTTATGGCTGTTCTGTGCTTTTGGTCCGTATAACTGTACTGATAAAGTTAAAAAAAATTTCCGTATTATATGTTTGGTCAGTTTCTGTACAGTTTAAAGTAAAGGTAGATCAGAATTCAATAACGCAATAAAGGACGGTATTTGCATACTTTTAAGGGTTTTTTTCTAAATTTTCTATGGGCAAAATGGGCTCATTTTTCGTAGACCATATTTGACATAATAATATTGCCATTGCAAACAATTTTAGTTTTTCTGGCCATTGGACTAAAACTAAGAAATAAATTATAAAAAGCAATTTTAAAGAGGAATCAATGGAAAACTGAAGGTTCAGACAAAGGGGGTAAGTAAATAGACACAACAACCTCGAGAACAAGAAACACAGTATATAGAAAAACGAAAATTAATCTATGAGCAATTCTTTAATAACGATTTGCATGTACTCGTAATAGTTTGATGTTTACTATTTAATATGCTTAAACTTAATTATAAAATAAATAGGTAGATATATAGAATCCATATTTTAAACAAAATTACACATACAATCGTGAACAAATTCAGGGAAAATTCAGTGAACCTACGAACACACGCAAGTTGTCTGATTATAGTTTTATAATGTACCAAACAGATATAAAGGAATATAACAGACATAATGCAAAACTCTGTCAAACATTTTTTTTCTGTTGCTACAAATGAAAAACGAAAATGTTTCCAATTTAATGGCACCGATATAACATGCTCTCTAATGTTCTGACATAATCACTGTGTTTCTACAATTTCATACATGACATTTTTCTGTAAATTTTAATGTAGTTTTTCATTGTATGCAAATTGAGAAGAAATAAAATAAAATAAAAACAGGTAAGCCTTTGATCCAATCCTCCATTAATTTCCTTTCTTCAGTGGATCCTTCAATGCACCACCTGAGATTAGGAGCCTCTTAAAGACAACCAATAATGACTATAATTGTCAATTGATAGTTGATATCTCCGGAAAAACTCATTTCCATTTACTTTCATCAAGAACGTACAACGTTTCATCTTATAAATTTAAGTAATAGACAAGCCGTTTTGTCTTTGCCATTACGGTAGCATTAGCATCATTACGGATTAAGCGCCGCCAGCTTCCACAAGCAATTTTATATGATCACCCATTATAGCTAAATTATTATCGTTCTTGTATTGGGAGATTTAATGTTCTGACAATTAAAAGATGCAAAGAAGACACACGTCTTTTTCCTATGACAAGGTATTGTCGTGATCTTAAGATTGAATTATGTGAGGCCATTAGTTTTAACCAATTTTCTTCTTTTTTCTATTAGACCCCTCGGCGAGCGACATGTGTGTCTAGTGTTTTAAACACTGTAAGCGGATATGAAATTTGTAATAGATTTACGGGAGTTTAAAGCTAATGGATTGGCAAAACTAATTATAATCTTCAATCTGTTTTAATTATCTCTATTGATTTAAATGTAGATTTTTGTAAAACATTGCTGCGATTAAACTTAAGTGAAAATTTAACATTTTACTTAAAAGGAAATTATCTTTTAAGTCATTAGTCAGAAACACCTGATTCCAAACTTAATAACCCTTCAGATTATCTGCAGTATAATATGAAGTCTCTTGGTAATTTTTGTCCTATACTAACTAAGGTACATTGTTTGTCGAAGACACAGATCTACTTGGCAATCTGCACACTAAACGAAGTAAAACAACGATGGTCAACGGAAACATTTGTAAAATTTAATAAACAGTCCATAAATATATGATATGACATAAAACCTACAGAAGAAACACTGAAAATGAAATGCTTAATTGTCGACCGCCAAGCAACGCTGCTTTCAAGACAATTACAAAATCACTTGAATGTTTGCTTGCTTATTGGTCAATATACTAACACGTTGGTTTTGTCTGGTAAAAATTTCGTTGGATTCTTCATGAAAAGCAAAAAAAAAATGTAACCGGGGTGAAGACAATAAAACCAACGATACAATACCATGTACAAGTGGTAATATAGTGTTGGATATTGAATTAACAAGTTATTCAATTAATTCGAGTGCTTCTTTTGGCAGCTTGTGTCCCATCATTTAGGATTTGTCATAACACATGGCCTTTCCATTGACTGGTAAAACGTTTGTGTTCATTATTTAAGAACTGTTTATAATGGTACTATTGCACACTTCTTAGTTTACTTGTTCACAGTGCCTGTGATCGTGTAAAAGTTAACTGCTTGGATTTTAGGAGGCACATTTATTGCCTGCGAATTTGGCTAAAAATGAAAAGTTACTTATATCTATAATTCTATATATTGTTTGTAATGAAAAATGTCGATAAAAAGAAAATTCAATAGGTTTTTGAGGGAAATTGGTTCTACAACAGTTACATAGTACATAGAAATTGCTTTAAATATAGAAAATACTAATATTTTTTTTATTTGATACATTATTTGATACAGATTGGTCGCTTTTAATATAGATCACACAAAAACATCAGAACCAAACTTGCACATTCATGCAACTACAGATCTATCAATTACAAATGTTTAGTTTTAAATATATAAGCGATGATTTTGTGCACTCATGTTTTTTACAAAATACTTTCGAAAATTTGTTATTTTCACACAGAAAATGTTACATTCTTGTTTAAATGGTCAAATAAGCCCGTTTTTTGTCGAAATGATGAAAATTATATGAGTATAGATTATGAATTATTAAAAGATTGTTTTATACAGCATTTTCACAACAACTTATTGTTGAAATCTAAAATTTGGGTGAACTATGGGGATTAACCTTTACCAATTTTCAGACAAATCATGCTTAAACAACAATATATTTCCCTTCAAGGCACATAAAATTAGATTTGAAATAACTGACAAATGGAATTTATCACAATACATGCGATGTCATCTGTTCAGCAATTTGTCGCGTAATGAATTTCATTTATTTCAATAATGATTTTAATAAAAAATATTCAGATACCATTGATTTTGTCAATAGAGGCTAAAACAACTTTAAAACTATACGAAACGATCAAAACTGTATGATACACCTACTATAATTGAAAAATAAATACAGATTTCATTCTAAGAATACAAACAAAGAGTAAGATAAACGTTAGCTTTGTCGAAGCTTAAAGAGGAAGCGAAAGAAAACCGAATGGCCAGACAAAAGGGGAGAATCGACAGACACGACAATTAAGACGGAACATGATATATATACATATAATACTAAAAACAAAACAAAAACAAAAAAACTATGAACAATTCAGACCCCACTAAAACACGGGGTGACACGGAAGGGTAAGTCATTTCAGGATAAAGAGGAAGGTTCATGGAATCACAACCTCTAAAAACTAAGATAAACGTTGGCTTTGTCGAAATAAATGAATAAGATAAATGTTGGCTTCGTCGAAATTAATGAATTTACCAACATGAAATTAGATATGGTATCAATTTATCAAATGTGTCACAATTTGATGTGATGTCAGAGTCGAAGTGCTGGTTCGTGACCACAATTAATTTACATCCACTTCTAATTATAAAGTTCCCCTTTAAAAATAGTGTATTTTTTCATTTTCCTTTTCCCTACTTTCTGTTTTTATATTTTTGACTCTTTATTACTTTAAAGATGAAGCTGAAGGGTTACTAGATTTTATTATAAATTTTGGTAAACCTTACATAAAGGTTGTGATTTGGCTGCATGTGCATGAGTAGGTACGTAAGGTCTAAAATTTGGCCCAATTTTAAACTTTGTGACACAACAATAAGTTGATGTGAAAAAGATGTTAAATAACAATATTTTAATAATTCATAACTTATTCTTATATAATTTTATCATTTTCGGCAAAACGACAGGTCTTAATTGACTATTTGGACAAGAATGTAACATTTCCTTTAGTGAGACTGTTTACAGCAGTTAAAGTCAGGCCTTGCTATTTATTTACTCCTAGCTTTTGACTACGACACTATGCAATTTTTAGATTTAGTGTAGATTGAAGGTGCTGCATATGAATAAAGAACACGCCCATAAGAAAGACAGCATCACCTTGAACAACACGTCTACTGAAAGTCAATTGAAAACGCAAGCATTCTGAAAATTTTCTGTCAAAATAATAAGAATTTTACAGTATAATATCTGTCTGTTCTTAAATCAAGATATTATACGATTACCAATTTTCTTATTAAAAATATTCTACAAGTTTTGTCAGTATGTTAGTTTGATAATAGGAGTATGTTAACAATGTTTTTATAGAAAGCAAACCAGTTTCTGTCAAACAAGTAGGGACAACAACCAATAGCACGCCGTACGGAAAACCAAAACTATAAGAAAGACACACTAAAAATAGTCCAAAACAGAAAAGCCAAACGTGTACTTAGTCCAGTTATCAGACTTGTCTGACATGAAAATGATCAATCAATATTTTGCAGAAATTGCCACATTTGTTAAAGTTCTGAAGCACGGAAAATATGGAAAGGCTCCGAAAAGCATTGCACTTAGTAGTTGTACCTTCCGCTGTTTTGGCTTCCTATTTCGATTTGATTAGATTCGAGTACTTCTTGTATGTTTGGATTTCTTACTATGTTTTGGTACTAATGACACTAATAAGATGTAACTCCTTGAAATGCACATATTGCTTATAAAAATTCACAATAACTGTTCAACATTGGTTAAATTGTATTTGCAAAGGGTAGCCAAGGAAATCGTTATAAGTCTTTAAAATTAATTGGTTACATTGAGGAAGAACAGTGGAAAGGGTAGCTAGATCAAAAAGTTTGATTGCTAAATGTGTAGTTAGAGAAGACACTCCAAAATTCAACCAGTGGCTCTGTGAACGTTATTGGAGATATTTTTTCAACGATGCTTACAATCATACTACATAAAATGGAGTTGACGACTTTATCTAAAGCCTAGAGGAAACCTCAAGGGTTGTCAATATTTACCAGTTTCTTATAAATATTCAACAGTTTCTTATTAAGTCCAGAATATCTATATATAAAGTCCATGAACAGAAGACAATTTTGAACCATACAACAAAACAAAGCGTAAACAAACATTCAAGAGTAGCTTGAACTTAGCGAACTGGTTTACTTAGAAGGAAATGTACTTTTTGGTTACATTGACATTTAATACAACAATAAGTTGACCTCACTCGAATTGACGTTAACTCGGATAAGAGTTTAAGGATTCCACGACGGGTGTTGCACGCAAAACAGGAGATGCTTACCCGTCATAAGCACATGATCCCACACCTGTTTTGTAAAGGAGTTCGCAGATTCCAAGCCCTTGTTCCTTTTCTTTACGTTTTATCTTTTAGTTTGTTTCAAATTTGCATTGTCTCTTTGGACTATGGACATTTGATCTCCCACATGGGTATTCTACACTGGACTCAAAACTTTTTTTCAATGTCAAATTTATTTAAACCTCTATGTTGTAGTTTACTAAGATCTGCATCGCCGTATCAAAGGTTAAGATTTATTCATTATGTCCTCTCATATATTGATCATTGTTAATTGCTTTTTGTCTAGCGGCAAATTAAACTGTTTTTACTGTCACTAGAAAAAAGAGTGATGGGATGGGACGACAAATATAGTCTTTTGTAGTGGAAATTGCCTTCTCCTTTTTTCGAAAACTGCAAAAGGGTTTTTTTTTTTCGTGCAGACAGCGTGGCATATCTCACTCTTAATAACCCGAGTGAACGATCAAACTTCATTGACCTAATTTTGAATGAAGAGATGTTACCCTTTGAAATACTTATTCTGCTCACCCTTCTAGAGTACCTGATCCCACTCCTGATTTGTAAAGGGGTTCGTGGATTCCAAGGCTTTGTTTTATCTTTTAGTTTAGTTTCAAATTTGTCTTGTCTCTTTGTACTTTGCGTTTTTTTTTTGTTCTCTCACATGGGTATTCTACACTGGACAGCAAAACAAGTTTTACCATCTTTATAAACCACAGGTAAACGTATATTTATATGCAGGACATTTTTTTCTAGAAATATATATTTAGGTCCTCGTTCTGAATTTTCCATTTATTTATGATAAACGTTTTAAGTTTTATATCTAACAACTGTTGGCTCACTTGGATTTACCCCGGCTACACTGTTCAAATTTCGAGTCAAGTTAAGCATATCATTCACGTTAAATCAGTTTTTGCTGTTATTTTAGAATAGTTTTCAAAAATCAGAAGAGCTCTAATGAACTTTAAAATCGTTAAAATCTCTAAACGTATCATGAAAGCTGAAAACGATAACGAAATAAATCGTTTTGATTTATGTATTTTCTTTTTAATTGGACGCATTTATTGTTCAAAATTAATCATTGACAATAAGCAATATGTTAACGACTGCCCATAATTTCTTTGATTCTATACCTCATAATCATAAAATTGCTGATAAGGTATAATCGCAACTAAGAACTTTTTCATGATTTGATCACAGACTTGTAAAGGACTGTCCAAAAGTTTAGTCTTAAATTATAAAGATGAATTCGTGATTATTTGCACTTCACGATAATTACAATTTGTTACTGCTGAGCTTATTTCGTAGAATTATTTAAATAGAACTGAAAAGTAGATACATCACGCAAATGGCTTAAATTTGCTCTTCCATAATTATAACAAACGTTGGGAAATTCTGGACTACAAAGATAATAAAAGAGAGGAATTTTATCATTAATGTTGAAAACAGTGTCAAACGTAAATATCAATTCAAAATATCGCCAAGGCAGTTTTTAAATGTTGTATGGATTTACTATTTTCAAACCTACTTTGGGTACAATTATTGCTAAATACGGACCATTTTCGTGAATCGTGCACTCTCAGATTTAATACTTGAGAGCACTGGGTCAATTGAAATCAGACTTTACTGGAATGGTCTATGGTTGGTTACCATTTTAAAATTATATTCGATATTGTACGCCATACAAAAGTGTCGTCAAACGAAGGACATTGGTTGACCAATACCAAGTAAACATAAGTAAACTAGTCCTCGGGTGGTTAGTTTCAAATTAAATCTTATCTGGTAAAGTGGCTATCCGCTAAAGATCTTGATGGTGTAATCTTGCCACCATTTAGTCTTATCCGTAATTTAAGTAGATACCGCTAATTTCTGTAAACAATATGTGACAGGACTTATGAATACCCTCGGTTTTCTCTGATCCACAAGCAGTGGTATCGGCTCAGCGTTTGTTTGTTAGTTTGTTGTTTTTTTTTTTTTTTTTTGGTGTAGTTTGTGAAGAGATAAGTAGGTTAATTTACAAATCAAGATAACATTATGAAATATATCTTGTATATGTAATCTATTGTGACAATCATAAAACGGTCACGTAATATTGATATAGTGCACGAAATACTTTTTCCCTGTGTATAATCGTATTATTTACTTTCATTATTAACTCTGTGACATATAATAAGTACGATATTGTATTACATAAAGCAATAGATCCTAAAAATATCAATATAAATACACGTTTTTGATATAAAAGACTAGCTCGTCATCTTCATAATTATGGATTTTAAGTTAGTGTAAAGTAGAAAGAAGGGGAAAGTTTAAAGTTAACCAGAATGGTAACGCGAGTCTTAGCAACTCCAGAAAACGAAGATACGACAAAAAGATGACATAATCGGACCCATGATTGTGGTTGTTATGTACTGTAACAGGACCACTCTCCAGGAAACACTTTTCTCACATCTGTTCCACATAGAACATTTTTGTACGAATAATATAACTATATCTTAAGTCTATACTGTGCGCCAGCCAATCAGCAATCAAGTTTGACAACCATGTGACTTCTTACACATGGAAAGAACTCCACATCTCCTATTTTTATATTTCGTACAAAATTCTTTATCCAGACAAGTTAAGGCAGGAAATCTTAATAAAGTTGTCTTGTATTTTGGACAAGTCAATTGCGTTTTCCCTCCATATGTGACAATCTTGTTTAAACCAACGTATATGTCATATAAAGTCAGTATAGAATTTATCAAAATAAAAATGGACCAGAGTAGTTTCTTTGAAAACGTTTTAAATTCAAAGTTTCCTTGTGCTTAAATAAATTAAGCGCTTATCAGATTTTTGTCTTGTAATGACCAGACTGCCGTTTCATAAAACGATCGCTAAATTAATAAAGTGCACGTTAGGCCATAGGAAATTAATGGAATATTGTGCATGCTTATCATTTCTTGAACCTATTGGAAGATATTGGTCTTCAACCGATGGTATATTACCTTACCACAAATGAAGTTACTTTTGACCTTTTCTTGACAAACCTACCTTCATTATTATTCCTCTAAAGCCTTTCCCAGGAATGCGTGCCCATGAGGCTTTATTCATGACCGTGATTTTCAAGCGATGGTGTAAGGGCCTACCATCCATAAAATCTTCTTCTAAAAAGTGTCAATATCAGATATAAAACACTGTCAGCAAAAGATTATGCAAGGTACAAACACCTTAAGAACGTGGTACATAATGGTACAATGAATACGTCAATGACAATTATTCATGAAAACCATTATAAAAAGCGGCTACGTAGCTTCATTTAGGGAAAAGGGCCGACTTCAGTGGCAGTGCGCGATTAAAGCCAGACGGGATAGCCTATAGTCTATACATCGGAAGACCCATCTTTGCCTTTACCAGATTTGGGTCCAAGCCTACATCCGGCTGTTTCCAACATCACAATCACCAAGGAAGGTGTTATTAATCAATAACACCAGGTTAACTCGCACGGTTTAGACAAAGTTTTACCCGACTGCTCAGATAAACTGCCTAATAGAGCTCTCCATCGTTGACACTTGTATTCCAGTAATCTATCAACCGATGCAAGATACCTGACAAATAGAAATTCCAAAAAAATCACAGCAATATTAAAAAAAGACGGCAAGAGTGCACCAGTAAACTAACGTCCGATTTTCTTAACATTAGTGTGTAGCAAAGTCATGGGACACATAATTCACAGTCATATAATCAAACACATAGACATATTAGGCCTATAAGCATGGAAACGCTGATCAACTGAAGCCAAGCTAATACTCTCCATCGATGGCCTAGCCAAAAAATCTAGAGGTAGGAGAAGAGGTTGTATAATGTTTGACTTATCAACGGTATTTGAAAAGGTGCCACACATCAGACTAAAGATGAAACTGTGATATAACGGAGTTAGGGACCCCCTTCAAGACTGGAATTCCAGTTTCCCACAAAGGACTCTTCAGGAGTCCCAATCGCTACTGTTTTGGGACAGCTCAGTTGTCAGACTTGTTTGACATGAAATTTATCAAACAATTTTTTACAGAAAGTTGCTGCATTTGTTTGAATTCGAAAGCACTGAAAATACGGAAAAGCTTTCAAACGTACTTGGTAGTGGACCATTAAGTCGGATTTGGCTTCCTATTTCTCTTAATTTAGATTTTATTACTTCTTTTTCAATGTTTGGATCTCGGACTTTCATTTTTTTAGGTTCTTATGCTACTTATGAGAGGTTACTCCTTGAAATGTGCATATAGCACTTCAAACTTCACAATATCTATTCAACATTGGTAAACTTGTATTTAGGGATTCCTCATATTCCTCATCAACGACCATCTATATGTAATATCGTCCATCACCAGACTGTTTGTGGACGACCAGGATGTGTTTAGGCGTATCAAAGCAAAAGAAATCAGATAACTCTACAGAAAGACTTAGACAATTTGCATCAGTGGGAATGTAACTGGCTGATGAGGTTAAATTCTGACAACTAGGAAATAACCTTTCCATTGTGATTATGCTACCCATGGCAAGGTACTCAACCAAACAGATTTAGCTAAATACACTGGCCTGAGGATCCATGAAAACTTGGAACAACCACATTAATAAGATCACTAAGAAAGCGATTTCCACCTTGGCCTACTCATATAGGGCATATCATCAGTCACTGCCCTTCCACCATCAAGGCGCCTTGCTTCACAACCTAAGTTCGATCGACATTTGAATTTGCATCCAGTGCATGGAGTCCATACGCTGTATTGTAAATTCGAGCCGCCAGATTTGTCATTGGAGTCTACCAGCACAAAAGCAGTGTAACCGATATGCTTCAGCGACTTCCGTGGCAGCAATTACAGCAAGAAGAGAATACGTTGAATTGTTATGCTGTACCGCATAGTATATAGATAAGTTAATGCGGAACACCAACATATTTGGACCTTTATCAGAACAACAGTCCATTACCTGCGACTCCTGGTACCACATACAAGAACAACAGTGTATGGGACATTTTATTGGTGGAGTATTGTGGAATCAGACACCCGAAAATGCGTTTAGGCTTAGCCCTCTTGGGCAAAATCCATGTAAATTTTCGACTGTATTTATCCGTTATTAATCTGCACTGTACATAGACGCGCACAGTGTGAGAATACTAATTGGTTTTGCTCTTTACCCGGAAGAAGAAGAAGAATTTGGTATGCTAGAACATCATCAGCAGTGATGAGGGCAGTCATGTTTACAAGAATTGTACAGCCTATGGGATATACAATTAAGACGTTTTTGCTAGACGAAATAATTCAGTGTTTTGTATTATTAAAAACAAATGTATTACAAAATACCAATATCAATTTGGTGCACTGTATGGTCATTTCGTTGATTTACAGCTCGTCAGCAATGCTCGAAGTCAAAATGTTGGAAATCCGGTTAAAATAAAATGACATTTAATAATCACAAAAATCAGAACCAAAGCAATCTAAAGAAACTGGAGTTCAAACTAAGCTAAGCTAAAATATCCTTTTCATTCTGAATTTTGCTTTGTGTTATTCTTCACATCATAAAGTTTTGGCATTTTATATCATATGCTTTCTTCTATTGGCATCAAATAATGACTCCCTTCGTCTGTACACTTTTCAACCTTTTTTTATTTCCATTACATAATTCGGAAAATATGGTATCACTGACATTTAAGTAAAGTGTATTCACTTCCTGTACTATATGGCAGTGCAATTAAAACCTCTGGCATTTATGTTTAAAATTATAAATTGAAAAGAAATTGTTAGGCTACTCCAAATTAATTTATAGTTCTTCGCCCGCTCCTCATATTATGGGTTCAAAATTTCAAAACAACTTTACTGGCTCAATTTTTTTCATTTTTTAGAAAGTTTTATCGTTTTCTTCAATATAGATAAGTGAAATCTGCACGCTTGCTCCTAAAAAATAGAAAAAGAAAAGAAATAACTTTAAACTGTTGTGTTCGCACCAGTTTTTGAGGTTCTGCTCCAATATTTTGCCATTGCATAAAAAAATTAAATTAAAAATATGGCTCGCTCGCATATATTTTTATCACTAAAAATCCAAAGAACTAGAAATAAATTTGGAATGGCCTTATAAAAATGTTACTGAAACTAAAGTTGTAAAATAAAAGAATTTAATATTTTCAATCATTTTTGTAATTATACAATATGTCTTGTTTTCACAGATGAAATAGGGAGCCTCGCGTAATAGGTTAGAAATTAATTGAGAATTACTTTGAAGTTGATTGACTGTTATCCATTTATGTTAAGACTGTGATAGTGTGACGCACATTGGACTTGTCAGAATTTATCTGTTTTCAAGAGATATAATTACCGATCACTATAATGAATATCGTGATCACTAATAGCCGGTAAATTGCATTCTGATTTGTAATGTGGCTCTTTCCACCTGCTAGATCTGATTCTTGAGGCCCTATCAAATTTGTTTAAGTAATAAACTTATTTCAAATACAAATTCTGTTAAAAACGAAATTCCAAAATGTTTGCTATTATTTTTGTAGCACATCTGTAATGTATGTCACAATACTTTTGGACAAAGTCAAGTATTTATGGAAACATTAAAATGTAAACTGTGGACCCTTTTTGTCCCTCTTGCTTTCCATGGCTCTTCCATTTCCGAACGGAAAACTCCTTTGAAAGATGCATCTTATATGGAGAACGGTGTAACTAAATACATCCTTATAGAAAGTTATTGTTCTGTCAATATCCATAAGCTGCTTAAGGAACTCGTGTAGAAGATCAATTGGAGAAAATTCTTCATAAAAAAGAAAAATAAAATAGCCGCCACAGGCTCTACAAGTAATAATTACTTCACTCTTAAACATATCGTGAAAATAAGCTTATAATTGAAATGATAACCGCTTCATCATTAATAATCGCATAATTAACGACCCTTTGTCACGAAAACAAGCGACAGTCATCGTAGTGCGTGTAGCGAACAAATTCAATCGCGGGTTAAATGCTGTATTTTACAAAAAAATCGTATTAATTAAATCTAACTATTATCTTCTTACACTTAATAGTATTTCTTTGGCTTACATAATTTATCTCTTAAATAATTTATAAACATTATGTTGAGAAATCATTAATTTTGTTCACTATCAATATTATACAAAACCGATTACTTTAAATACCATCTTAAGTTATATAAAATTGCTCCTCATTTTTTCTTTTTATCAATAGCTTCTTTGTCTTTTTTATCAAACTACAGACATTTTGCATTTATTCCGTAAATATTTCAGTTTTTTTAAGTAACCAACTGATATTAGAAAAGTAAGATTTGTATTGAATTTTGCTTTCGTCACATTGTTTTATATATAATGTTAATGGTTGTGAAACATTTATTTGATATTTTCTAACACAAATGAGCATTTTATCAATAGGTCCACCTAACTTATCTTTCACTTGGGGTTCTTTCTGATGAAGACGTTTACCACTGTTCGTCTATATAGCTAATTTCTCGTCTGCCGACATCATATACAATACAGATGGTCTTCATATTTCGATTTGTTTGGATTTGAGTTCTTTTTACCTTTGGCTTCCTATGTTTCGGTTCTGATACTGCTGATGACAGGTTACTCCCTGAAATGTACAATAATGCATACCAAAAAATTTCCATATTCATATTTATTCAACATTGATTATTTGTATTTTGAAACAACTGGGTCGATGCCTCTGCTGTTGGATAATGCCACGAGAGTATTCACCAGTCCTGTTAGACTTGTCTGACATAAAATTTATCAAACAATGTTTTACAGAAATTTTCTGCATTTGCTTACATTTTGTTGCACTGAAAATACGGAAAGGCTTCGAAAAGAAGCTCACTTTTTTAATCTTCGACTTCCTATGTTTTGGTTCTAATGTAACTGATAAGAGGTTACTGCTGGAAATGTACATATAGCATACCAAAAATTATCCATATTTTTCAACATTGGTAATTTTGTAATTTGAACCACTTTATCGATGCTTTTGCTGGTGATCATGTTCCCGAGGGTATTCACCAGCCAAGTTTTCTGAGTTGTCTGACATGGTTTGTCAAACAATGTTTTACAGAAATTTGCTGTATATCTAAAATTCTAAAGCACTGACAATAAGTAAAGGCTTCGAAAAGTATAACACTAAGTAGATGTCCTTGCCGTCGGATTTGGCTTCCCATTTCGATTTGTTTGAATTTGGGTGCTTCTTTTGGTATGTTTGGATCTTTTTCTTCCTATGCACCCAAAGTAAAATTTGGAAAAATTATTCTGTTTTATTTTTTTATATTTTCTGAGATACTTTGAATTAGTTTTTTTCTTTAGTTTTGGTTAACCCAATATTAACGATTTATAAACTTCAATTCCTTCGTTCAATTATTATACATTTTATTGAAACTTGTTCAGAAGCCTGTTGGTTTTATACTTTACAGATAAGATATATTTGGAAAGTATTTGTTTTACTTTTTCCAAAGGAGAAGGTTCCTGATGCCTATATTTGGCCCAATTTTAATATTTTTGAGACATTAATATGTTTTGTGAAAATGATGTTATAAACATTTCGTGAATTCGACAAAACGACAAGGAATATTTGATAATTTCAATAAGAATGAACATTTTCTGTAAATAATAAATTTTTGGAGGAGTTTTGTTCAAAATAGATACGATATGATCGAACCAAATCATAACGAAGGCATCGTACTTGATATATCTTTAATTGTGCAAAGTGTGTTTGTAATGTTTTTGTGTGATCTTTATTAAAATCGACATGACTGTATCAAATTTTGTATCGGATTAAAGAATTCTAGGCCATAGCTCCTTAAAATAGAACAAAAGATTTGGAACTCACTATTATACGAGGCGAAAAAGGTCCACCGAAATTGTTTATATTAGTTGCAAGTTTTCAAAA
>JAULBM010000027.1:3165218-3185130 GCA_032357055.1 Geukensia granosissima | reverse complement strand
AGAAGTTAAAATTCTACTGTCACTTGGTGGGTGGCTGTCTCATGGACAATCATGCCACATCTCTTATTTTTATATTCTTGACATTTTGACACAGTATCCGTTGATTGTTTTGTAAAGCAACATGCGTTTAACTATATTAGTACAGACACATAGAAGACAAACGGACGTCCTTGAAATAAGATTTCAGCCAAAAAGATTTGAAAAATGCAGCGGCAGCCAACTGATTTATTTATCTTAAAATATTCTGATTCAAACAAGTAAAGTAAGAAGACAGATACAAAACCTTGCAGGTTAACACAATCTAATTATGACCAAATTGGTGTTCTAATTCGCTCTAAAGATTGACTATTTGCAAATGTTTAATGTGTATTTAGAACGAGAGAACGATAATGCAAAGAAATAAACGAACGATCATAATTTGTACCAAAATAGATATGCTAAGCAAGATATTTTAGCGTGCTAATTCTCAATGCAACAACCTGCAGGAAGACGTATCCCACCTGACACATTGTTCTGATTCCGAGCCGACCAGTCTTTTCTTTTGCTTTTTTATTACCTGGACTGCCAATAAATAGCAAATTATTTTTAAAGTCTTTGAATTTTTTTCGGTCGCGGATGGACATCACAACTTTCCACAATCAAGGCTAGCACGAAAACAATTATAACACCGAGGTAGACCTTATAAATATTACTACACTGCTAATGCTAATTCAGTTAATATACTTCAGTATGATATGAGTACAGTGCTTACAGAGACATTAAATGATTGATGCGAACATTAAATGCTTTTACTATTGGTAAAATCTGAAAATTAAATTATCAGAATCTGAATAAAAATTTGTCGATTTTCGTCAGCATCACCATGTTGTGAATAATTAAATAAGACGTACAGATACCTTGGCTCAAATTGACAGATTTATTTAACAAAACTCAATTACTGGTTCAACTTAACTGAGTGCAGAATGTAAAGTAAAAAATCATTGATTAGACATCAATAATTTTGAATGAGGAAAATTGTAAGTAATTTCTTTTTTAATTTAAAAGATCATTATGAATCGAAAAATACGCTTACAAGCATGAAATAACAATGGATTAATGCACCATAAGGCTGAAATACATTAAACTATATGTTGTACATGTGCCTAAAACATGTAATAATGTCATGTTATTCCGAATAAAACAGATTTCGAAGATACCAAAGGGCAATAAGAAATCGGAAGTCAGACGACAGACAAGGCTATGGGTAACCAAATGAAATAAAAGACAAATATAATACATAGAACGCTAGACTGCTCCACTAGTGTTACCCGTCGGGATACCCAGTAGATAAAGCCGGTGTTCAGCACAATCGATGTTATTCAAATCCGGTATTCGAACGTACTTGTAGTCACGACATTTGGAAGATATCGATTTCTTTGTAGGATTGAAATTTCGTACAAATTCGTGGTGGCTACAGAAAAATCTTCGGATTTGAAGATCTTTCCAAGAGAAATCATTGGTTTGTTATCGTCTTGTCAGGAGTCACTCTTTGTCAGTAAATGAAATCCTGATAGGAAGAATAAGACATAGGGAAGCGTATCAACTGAGAAGTATACACCCCATATGTAGGTGCGGATGGAATGTGCTACACAAAAAAAGAAAATTAACAATGAAAAAATCAAAGCAATCTCTCTAGTTGATTTTGGTCTTAACTGGCTTTACTGTTAATCTCTAGGTCTAGGGCTTCAGTTTTCAGGGTAGTGTTATGTCTTCTTAGTCTACATATCGATTTATTGTTTAACTTGTTTTCGTCCTGAATATGCATGAAATATTTGCCACTGGACGTTAAACAACAATCAATCAATCAATCAATCAACAGTGACACGCTGGAGAAGTACTTTGATAGCGTATCGGCTTTTTCTTTGTCATTGCTGGTTATATGTCTCCGTATCATTTTCCTCGTTCATTACAAGCTCAGAATTTTCGGGTCTAGTTCTTGTCTTTGAGTTTACATATCCCCATTTTTTTTATTCTTCTTGATGTTTTGTGCTATTTCTTTCTCCTTATTTTTTGCAGCTTTACGCGTGAGGTTTTTTCATTTGGTTCCTTAATTTACAGTATTTGTGTCTGAACTTCGTGTCTCCATGAATTTTACAAGAATCTATGTTTTTTACGTATATTTTTTAAGTTTTCAAATCTACACTTCATTTACCTTTATTATCACTTGTTATGGATCAAATACCATACAGTTTTCCTGAATGTTTAGAAGCTTTTCTTGAATAGTGTCCGTTTCTCATTTATGTTTTCCCTCTAATTCAGTGGCCCAATCAATTTAAGAGATCTCTGTTACAATGCGTGTAAAATCAGCTTGAATGTGCGTTCCATAAGCCGAGTCTTTTGTTTGGTTATTATTTCATAACGCAATAACAAAATCTGAAAAGGGAATTCAGAAAGAGATTTAACTATCTTACCATGAAAAAAAATTGGTGTTCAAAATGTTACATGTGTTGCTGTTTATCCCGTGCTCATGTGAAATTGTTGATTAAATTTTCAGTTGCGTATCCGCCTATTTTAACTAATATTGCGTATCATTTTCTAAAACTCACAAAGCCTTTTAGCAAAAATGGTTATAATGGAAATCGATAGTAATTTCCAATTTCCCAAATGAGTGGAGAAAAACTAAGACTGTTTGTCTGAAATACACAAAAGTAACCGTGACTTTTTTACCTTGCATTTAAGAAGTATGCAGATTCTCTCAAAGAATTTTCCTAAATTAGTAAAAGTGAGAGAAGTAACGTAAATTACATGAATTAGTATTAACCCTTTTGAACAATGTTTTCTTGCTATAGTTGAAAATCTTCTTCTATTAAACCAGAGTCAGAGACATTTATTCCATTGTAAAAAGGAAAAAACATATATATATTTATTTAAAAAATGTAGAAATGAAAAAATAAAAAAATATTTAG
Source organism: Geukensia granosissima (assembly GCA_032357055.1). NCBI lineage: Eukaryota > Metazoa > Mollusca > Bivalvia > Mytilida > Mytilidae > Geukensia > Geukensia granosissima. The sequence continues at coordinate 3,182,185 of JAULBM010000027.1, read as the reverse complement.
TATGCCAGCCATGCGCCGGACAGTAACTGAAGAAGAAGATTGTATGTCTCTGATTAAACTTTGAGGAATCCCTTGTTCCCAGTTCTAACAAAGAAACTCTCAGTAAACTTGATAATTGATGACACTGTTCTGTTTAAACCATAGTTCACATTTTTTAACTTTTGACTCGCTAATGAAACAATGCACATCAATTTTATTTGGGTCTCGGAGACAAGCACTGGCTCGCTATGGGCAGTAACAATGGGATAGCCTCCCTTTGTCCATATTCGGAAAGGTCGAAATGCATTCTGGGATTGTTGCCCAATATTCGCCATGTTGAATTTGATAGACGGACACCCGTCAAAATATAACTTCATGTTTTGAAAGTCTCCTAACAGTAAATTCACATTAAAGACTTCATTTTTGTAGTAAGATACACTACGATCATATAGACATGAGTGCTGCCGACGAAAAGAAAGCGAAGCGTCGAAAAATCAAGAAAAGTCTTGTTGCCAAGAATCTCCCTCGGTCGTCGACTTGTCAAAATGGGACCGATGCGACTCTGCAGTCAAACACTCCAACAGATATCCTTTCTCCAGCAATCGATAGTGAGGTATTTCCTTCTAATAAAAATATTTTAATTGGAGTGGTTTAATGAAAATTAAGGTAACCGAAACAGCACTGTTTCCGTGACCTATATTTCCCTGAAAAATTTTTGGAATGTCAATCTGTCAGAAATGGAATAAACATGCTCATGTACATGCATAGTAAATCGTTCAAACATTTGTAAAATCAAAAATTGATTGACAAAAATATAACACAAAGAAATTTGTTTATCTTGATTATTTATAGTTTGTAATCACTTAGGACAGGGCCTTGCACTTAAAACAACAACAATCTACCAATATTAATCTGTTTAAGTTTATTCAGGAAATTTTCAAAGGGAACCACCTATGACAGGATCGCGCCACAATTCCATGACAGGCAAGATTCCTTTCGTGGACATATTTTATATTAAATTATCTTATTTTATCAAATCCCCCAGAGGCGACAGAGTTGTGGTCTTTTTCTTAAACTTCCACAATTTATACTTGTTCCAGACATTAAACTTCACCCTCAGCGTTTTTATGATGACTTCCATCTATACTTCTGCAAAATTACTGAAGGGTATGGATCTGAGATACATACACAAGAAATTACAGGAATAGGTGAATTAACATTACAAGTTGGTAATAAATTCCATGTAATACAAATTTGCTTAAAAATTTGCAGTCTGGTGAGTCCTTGTTGAAATACATTGTACCCAGTTTAGGCCTAAAAAAAAATTCTGTGTTTCTGGTAACGTGTCCTTCAAAAATAGGGTCGGTAGGTCGTTTTTTGTTTTTTTTTTTTGCAACAGCCATGCCGTTCGTTTATTTTAGTATCAATTTTGTACCTCCACTCTGGAGAGCAAGACGATTCTAGTAAAAAAATCGATGCCGGAAACACCGAAGACGAAAAATAGGGTCGTTGGGTTACCTAAAACACAGATTTTTTTTTTTTTTTGCACAAAAATAGGGTCGGTCGGGTTACAGGAAACACAGACTTTTTTTTTAGGCCTTAAGGGTCTCTCCACTACAAACTGATAAAGGTTGTGCATTCGCATTGGATTTTATGCTGACACATTTCTTAGTTTTACTTTTTATGCCCATTTATCCATAATTCTGTGTATTTCGTTATCAGTCATTCAATTATGTAGGTCATCACAGGTAATTTGTGAATAATAATAGAAAAATGTTTCTTTTGAAAATTTCGTCAGAGCTTCTTTTGCCAAAAGCTATAAACAAAGAGTAATTATTTTCTTTTTTTTTGCCATAAATAATGTGCAGCATGTTACCCTCAACAAGTGAGTAGATGGAATAATGCAGCAGTATAAAATGAAAATCACAGTACACTCAATGTACCTCAGTCCCCTCAAAAATTGTTGGTAAAAATGTTGGATTATAATAATCTATGTTTTTAAGACACTGAGGCGGTTGGAAAAGTTAATGGATGCTAGTGATGATGCAGAATCTTTAGAACTCCTGTCATTATCAAGGGGACCTAACCCATATCTTGACAAGGAAAGATGTTTGTTGTGTGGCTGTGAACGGTTAGATCCTCCAGAGGCAGCAGCATTAAAAATAGGTTTGTCATTAGAGATGAGAACATTTGCCTTTACAGCTTAACTCAAACTAACCAAACAAAAATATTGGAAAAAACTTATTGAATGAGAGGTACATGTTCCAAAAAAAACGTAGTAAGGACCATTCCAAAATTCAAGAATTAATTTTCTTGTGTCGTGACTTGTTTCACATTTGAGAAGTATATAAAATTTGTTGCATGGCCTGGTAAAAATGAAAATGCATGCAAATTCACTGTTACAGTAATTTCTCCCACATCTTTAAGTTTGTGACTCTGAATGCATAAATATACATACAGTTGAACTTGAAGGACTTACAACCATTTATGGCTCAGTTAATAGTCCCTAGAATTTTCCCTATCCTTTAAAAAAAATTTAGTATCAGTGGCTAAACATCGCTAGCTTGAACAGTTGAACTAATAGTTTGGTCCCAAGTATAATAAAACTTTCAGCATTGGACACTAGAACTTCAACATGCTCAGATTTACATGTATGTACAGAACTCAAACCCTGCTTGATAAAAGGTGTGAAAGGTTTTGTCAATTATATATTAATTGATGAAGTCAAGATGAATAGGTAACAAAATGTCACAAATGCATTTTTCAGATGATCTGACATGTACACTTATAACCCTTAAGGATTTTAATTGGTAAATTATTGCACTTGATATTTTTTATAATTAAGCAAGTTTAAAAAATTTTTTTACTTCGATCATCTTTTGATGATTGCACATTATAAGGTGTCAGTTACCTGCCCAAGGTCAGTGGTTCTCTCTGGGTACTCTGGCTTCCTCCACCAGTAACACTGACCACCACGATATGACTGAAATATTGTTGAAAGGGGTTAAACCCAATTTACACAGACAAACAAATCTTTTGATGTGGTTAATAGAAAAGTGAACTTTTTGAGATATATATCTCATTATTTAATAGTTTGTTTCAATGATAAATTAGATTTTGAATGATTTTTAGCAACAAAATATTTTTTTTTCCCTTTTCTCAAAATGGATATTTCACAGATCGCTTCTGCACACAGGAGATTTTAGAAACCATTACACAAATCTTTATTTCCAAGATTAGATGAGAACTCAAATTGTCCATTAAAATAAACACAAAAACCAAGGATAAAGAACCAGATCAAAACATTCGGCTTCAAACTTTGGACATTGATCTGGCTCGGCAATACAATGCTGGTTTGAGAATAACAATTCCATAACTTCTGTGACTTGAACAATTGCTGCCTTAAACAAATCTTGGCAGTCCATTTGAGTACTACATATTGAAATTTGACTGTATAACAAAAATGAAAGTTTGAATCATATTTTTGCATTTTTGTAGAAAACATGAGTGCTGAGAAGAAACAATGTGATACAAATATATTAACTCAGGTATGTTTGACTGACAATTATTGTGCAACCCTAACTTAACTATTTCTTAACTTTAAACAATACATTTTTGCATTAGATTAGGTCGATTGTCATGTTTTATGTATAGTTTTACAATTTGTATTTTGGGGCCTTTCACATCTTCCATTTATGGACTTGGGTTCATTGTTGAAGGCCATAATGAAACCTGTAGAGGTTTAAATTCTACTGTCTTTTGGCAGATGGCTGTCACATGGAAAATCATGCCACATCTCCAAATTTTATATCAGACCTGTCTACAACTACGATTTGATCGTATTTTCTACGAATTTTAGTCCAAAATTACGCCCTACGCCCTCATGCACGTTTTCTACGCATTCCGTTAAATCCGTTAAAAATGGTAAGTTGTATACGTTTTTGTTTGCCATGGGAAGATTGCCGAACGCACCTTTAGTCGGAAACTATCGCGCCTGATCACAATGTCATGAAGAGACCAATAATGTTTCGAATGGCATGTGCTTGAAGCGCTTATGAGAACGGACGATTATCACTTCCCTGCGAACAATTTACTGATATATTCCTTGGAAACACATGTGGTGTTGAGCGTTCAATGGCGGCGTGCCGAAAACGAAAGAATGACAGTCACAATGACACAGCGGCTTCTTAATTAAAATATGTTTGTTGAATAATGCTTTTATTTTTTAGTATCAATTAAATAAAACCAGATGGTATATTGTTTATTATTCAATTTGAAACCATGATTAAAAAGAATCTCTTGTCCATGCACGTACAATGTACAGATACTTGATTCAGACTGAAGTTTGACCATAAAGCTTCATATTATACATGTTAGTCCCATACATATCGGAATCAAAAATACTACATTTATTGCATGCAAATTACACTTAGAAAAGCCCACATACTACTCTGGTAGGCCAAAAAAGGTAAACAGGTCTGTTATATTGTTACAAAGTCATTTTACATTATTAAAAAACTGAGGTTCAAAAGGTCAAACAACATGACCAATTACACTAACAAGTAGATTTGCATCTTTGCCATCCTCTTGAAAAGCTGTCTTGATTTCTTATGTCCAAAACTGGATCATGCAGGAAATTTTCCTTTAGCTTTTCCACCAAGCTATGGCAAACTACCCTTGACAGAAATCCTAATGGTTTGTCTTCTATAATTTTGTGTGAAAATGATAAAAAAATTCCTTCCACCTGCCCTGAATGTCTCAGAAACATAATTAAATTAAACAGACCCATGCAACTTAAAATGATTTTTTTAATATTTTTAAGCTCACCTGGTCAAAAGGATAATGTAAGCTTTTGCTGTCATTTTGAGCACACTTTCTATGTCTTTGTTGTTTGTCAACTGTTCACATTTTAATCTCCTTTTCAAAATGGCTAAGTCAGTTAGGACCAGAGTAGTCACAAACTTTTCCTGGATGGCCTTATAAATCTGGTGAATCTTGTGAAATCAGATCCACTAGAGCCAAGAAAGTGGTTAGAATCGTGAAAATCTTGTCAAAAATCATGTGTGCAATGGAAATTTTATGTTGCAGAAATGATCATTCAATGCGCTACTTGAAAGACATAATATAAGATGATTTAAAATTCTTAATTTCTTAAGAAATTTTGATATATCAGAAGGAGAACATTTTAAAAACATTGTATGCATCATGAATTTATTCTGTAGCTACCCCTGTGGGTGTGTCCGGAATGTCGCAAATCTACAGACCAAGAAATGGAGAAGAAGATGACTTCCAATATCACCAGTTTTATGGTAGGTTTCTGTAAGTTAACAAAAGGAGATACAATTTTTTTCCCAATACTAAAATAGGAAATCATAAAATTTTAGCTCTCATTCAATGCCATGTGAGCTTTTGTCATCACTTTTTGTCTTTCCTCCATCATTTAGTTGGCCATCCACAATTTATGTTTTAATCTTCTCCTTTGAACAACTTGATCTTGGCCCTGTTCAAATTGTTTCTGGGTTGTGATCGGCCAGCCAATATGGTTGCTGTTACTTTATCCAAAAAAATCTTGTCAAGCTAACTTTGGTGAAATAGTCCTTAGGTGATCTTTTAAGAATTTTATCTGATGACCACCAACCAAGATTGCCTCCCTAGCCAAACTTTATTCAACATAGACCTCTATTGGAAATTTATTAAAAATCTTGTCTTGAACAATTTGGTTTCAAACTTTGTTGGTATGGTCACAAGGTGAGTCCTTTTAAAATTGTATACAAGACACCTACTGTCATCCAAAATAGTGGCTGCAGCCAAACTTAGTTAAACAAAGAACCTCATGAAAAATTCATTGAAAAATCTTGTTTATAACAACCTGCTCAATTGGAACCAAATTTTTGGTCATTCTTAGAATAATATCTGCTAAACAAGATGGCCACTAGAGCTGAACTTAGTTTTACATAGAAACCTATTGTAAACTCATAAATCTTCTCATCTGGGAACTTTTACTTAATCGGAACTAAATTTTTAAAGTGGTCACTAGGTGAATTCCTTTCGAAATTATATCTGATAACCCCCTCTCAACCAAGATTATGGCTTCAGGCAAACTTTATTTAACATAGGACCCTATTGGAAATTCATTGAAATATCTTCTTGTCTTGAACTACAAGCTTATTAAATTTGAACTTTGATGGAATGGTCAATAGATGGGTTCCTTTCAGAATTGTATGACCCAACCCACCAACCTGTGTGATATGCATGGCTCTTGTTAATTATAGTCTCATCAGATGTGTAACAGATGTGAATGATCTGTGACATTTTATCAGGACACAGGAGTTGTAGATACTTTGATAAGGAGGCTTCATTCTTGTCTTTAGAAATGCTTAACATGTACATGTGAGATTTTTGTGTCATGAATATTTACACCATATCCCCCCTTTTTCTATTAACAGCATGGGTATTGCTACATGACAGTCTTTCATACAGCGGTAAACAAAAAAAATTTGAGTTGAGAATTTTTACGCAAAGCTAATTATGTAGAAGCAAGCAGATCAGCCCCTCCCCCCCAAAAATAAGAAACAAAATTGGCCAGACATTATGTTCATCATGAATTTTATCACTTTTATACAATGTTAAATTTTTTAAGGAAATGATAACTTATTATCAGGAACAGCTTATTGACTGAATGCATTACACTGAACACTGCCATGTAACATTGAACATAAAAAAACTTGTACAGTTATCATGCACATGATGGACAGATTAACACTATTTCAGTCATTACATTAAAAAATACAGCATGCAGTTTACTCTAACAATGGTGAAGGATAAACATATTTTGTGTTAGGTAAAAGTTAAATGAAGAAACCCTTATAACTTTGTTAAGTACACCAGTTATATGATCAATTATTGACTGAGTAGTGTCAATGAATATTAATACATTTATCTGATTTGACAGCCTATTTTTCTTCTGACACTGTGAAGCTTTTTGAAACGTTTTGTTGTTTGAATGCTTCTTGGAAAATTCTCTGCAAAATAGTTTTTTTTATGCCAGCTCCCAATGCAGGACAGTTGCTTTATCTCCAAAAAGTTTCACAACCCTATGTGAATTTGTTCAAATTCTTATTTCTTATTTATATCGTGCCAATCAAAAATTCAACTTGGAAGCCTGAACTAGACCTGGTTTAATACTGGATTCAATAAAGAATTATTGTAAGGCAATCCTTAATAAATTTTTAGTTTGCTGTTTACCTACCCACATTTTCAGAAGCGAGTAGGTAGGTAGGTCGGTGTTTTTTTTGGTCTAAGATTCGCTTTAGCGGCCAATTTTTTTGCTGACCGGACGCATGTAATGTTTGGTCTCGTAACAGATGCGGACACGGACGCAATTTCCGGAAATTCCGATAAAGAAATTTTTTAAATGTACAGCAACTGAAAAAAAATTCGAGTCATGGCAATTTCGATGAGTTGGTTGGTAAACAGCAAACCGACAATTTTTTATGGATGATCTTATACCCTGTGTGTTCCACAACAGACAGATTTAATTTGACATTCAGCATGTTTAAGACATCAGCAATATTATTCCAGGGAGCAGTTGGTTAATATCATTTTGAAAATCAAAATTTAAGTCAGATCTCAAGTGTGTTTGTTGTCAATGATTATCACTTTTTCAAAATAAACTTAATATTTTTCAGGACCCAGATTTACCACCAGAGCCATCTTCTCCACCATTCTTACCAGATGCTGCTCTTCGTTTAGGAACGCCACCCACATCTAATGGTGGTAGCATGTGTGCCTGTGATGCTTGCACTGAAATGAGGTGTGTATTACTTTGTAAAATAATTTAATGATAAGCCCCTTAACTTATGGGGAATGACAGTGTTTCTTAAAAACTAAGGTGATTTACATTAAGTTTTTAATGAAAACAGAAAGACATTATTCACATTATACATAAGTTTATGATAAATATTAAATAACAAATTTAACTGCTTGTCAAGTGCATTCTGGATTTACCTTCATCAGACTTGCATGGGGTCTAAAATTGAAAGATCAGTCGGTTAAACTTTATGAATTTCTAGATTAATACATGGACCAATGAAAATATACTGTTCATGATGTTATGAATGTCGAGATGACAAGCCTGGAATTTTAAAAATTACAATTTTGGAAAATTGTATCTTTCCAACAAGCATTCCAGTACCTGAAAATGAGCATTTAACTCAAGTTCGGGAAGCTTTTTGAGACTTCCATTTAGCAAAAGAGAAAACTACATAATAATATTTTTAAAAAAAGAAAATTAAAATATGCCAGAAAGACAAAATCAACATCTTGCATAAATTTAAACATAATAATATTTATTGCAATAATTTAAACTTTATTGACATCATTTCTATGATATCTAATTTAGGGAGATAGAGGCTCAGCATGATATAGAAACCCAAGAACTACAGAGTTGTTGGACACAATTAAGGAAGCTAGTAAGATGTATGTATGGTCGACGTGATGAAGATATCACACCAGAAAACAATACACCCAATGAAGAGGAGGCTAAAGATTTGGTTGATAGGTAAACATTCCCCTGAAAAGTTATTATTATACATTGATGGATGAACATGATAAAATTGAATATCTGTTCTACAAAATGAAATTAATTTGGTTTTAACTCATCCAAATTAATTTCAAAGGTTTTTGTCATATACCTTTCAGTAGAAGATAGTAAAACTGTGAATGCTCAATTTATTCTGAAACCAGTTTCAATCATGCAATGTGTCTATCATTTCATAATGTTATTCAAACCTTTATTCTAAGAGATAAGTCTTAGGCCAACCTAATATGTTAGTGATTATCTTTAATTAAAGTAAATTTGCTGTACCCTAGCTTTTTTTAACTTCGGGAACCAGTACTTCCGCCCAGTGACAGTCTTATCCTACCATTTCAATCTCGCCCCAAACTATTCCGCATATTTCCATCATGTTTTTGGTTTTAGAAATTTGCTTTTCAGGAAGGAGGTCTATGAAGCATAGTTGATTAGTTCAGGAAATATGTCATGGCCGATAAAATTTGTTAGTGGGTCAAAATCAAAATTAAATTTGTTCAATTGCATCTCATTTGATTTTTGTTTGAAAATATAGGTCTGGCAAAACTTGGTACCCTGTAGGCCCCAATGTCTGACAGGAAAAAAAAATGTTTGCATCTCTGAAGGAAAGACTTATTGAAGCCTTAATGAGGCTTTGAGCAACTCAGCCGATGAAGATAACTGCCTAACCAAAAAACTATACAATTTTCCTGCATGTATTGTATTATTACAATTCAGGAATCACTTGCTGTATTATGTTCAGTTCTGAGATATCCCCTTTCTATCACAATTTTTAATATTGTACATGAGAAATATAGAAATTGCAAATAAAAGTAAAAGTGTTCTCAGCTTATATATTTGATATTTGCCTGAAACATTATCCATTATCAGGGTACTGTGTTTCCCCTTTTCGGATCTTTCTTATGTCTACTTAATTGATTGAATTTTGATTGTATGAATTGGATTGGTATGATATTTGGTTAGAAGCATTATCAGAGTGAGATGTACTATGTCTCCCCTTTCCAGGTGTGTCATATGTCTACTTCCTGTTTCTTGAGCAGGGAATTCCATGTTCCATGCACACTTTTTCTCCATAATAAGTTTGTAAATTACATCTGATTCATTATTTACGACTTGAAGTACTGAGAAATGTTAAAAGCCTTTGTTTCTGTGCAGAACATGAGAAATATGTAGAATAACCTACCAGGAACTCATAACTTAAAGATAATTCTCCTGGGTAAACATGTAAAAAATATAAGACAGGCCCTTATAGAGGTTGGCGGGGATGAGATTGTAACATTAACATGAATTGCCTAATATTTACTTTCCACAGACTATGCAATAGAGATCCTCACCAGTTATTTTTAAGACTAGAATCACAAGTTAGAGAGTTTGTTATTGAGATGAAAGTGAAACTGTTAAAACAGTTGAACTCTGGGTACAGAACGCCACCTGAAGCCAAAGCATTTATCTCCTTGTTGTTGGATGAGTATTGTCACTTGTGTGGAGTGTCAAGAAAAATGGCTGAAATTTTAACTAAATTGGTAAGTATTATTGTTGTTAAATTATTGTGGAGGTTCTTTCTCCTATTCTTTGCATGATTATTTGTTTGGTAAAAATTAAGTAATTTACATTTAACCCACCTTTGGTTAAATTTCTGCCTTTAAATCCGTTCACAATCCATTTTATCATTTAAAAACACAATTTCAAGCACAAAGAAAATTCTAATAATATTCTAATAAATTCTAATAATTGTCTTTGATTTACTTGACATGTTTTGAAGGTTAAATTTATCAGAGAAACATATTCTCCTTAAATTTAAATATTTCGTCGAGATATTTAAAATTTTAACAGATAATCTCGAGTGGAGACATTTTATAACCATCATGGTAACAGGTCACCTGCTTATCAGATAGATGGTAAAATATATTTAGAAAAGTCATGAAAGATATATGATTCCAAAGTCAAAGAACTTAGTCTTATTTTGAATATTATATTATCAGAATTGTTCAAACTATGTTTCAGAAAACTGACCATTTAGCCAAGTTTAATGTGACATGGGAGTTACACAACAAACATTTATTCCAGTCGATAGCTTATACAGAACCATCCATACAAAGTAGTCTTCATCTAATTATTACACAGCTAAGGTATGTTGAAATATTGATGACAAATCTCAGGCATTTTTTGGACTATGATTTTTCTTTTTTTCTATCCTCAGCTCCACTTTTTAGCTCACCTGGCCAAAGTGAGCTATTACCGTCACTTGGCGTCTGTTGTCATCCTCTATCGTCGTTGTTAACATTTAGAAAAAAATCTTCTCCTCTGAAACTGCTGAAAGGATTTGGATGCAACTTTGTATGATTGTTTCTTAGGATATTCTGCACAAAGTTTGTGCTTCAATTTTTGAATTCAGTCATGAGGTACAAGTGTTCAGCATGATAAAATCTATCTGTGGTGAAATTTTTGTGGAAATCCTTTATTTTTTGTAGGAGTTATGGCCCCTTTGAGACGTTTTTTTTACTAATTTTGAAGTTTTAAAAAATTTTCCCCTCTGAAACTAATGAATGGATTACGATGAAACTTTCTTAAGGTATTCTGTACAAAGTTAGTGCTTCGATTTTAGTTCTGTTGAAAAACATGGCTGCCATTACTAAAATTCGAACATAAGGGTCTGACCAAAGATTTTTTCATATATCTCAAAAATAGTTAACATAAACTAAATTCTGACATAGGGAAAAGTTTTCAGCATGATGAAATCTATCTGTGGTGAAATATTTCTGGAAATCCCTTATCTGTTGTAGGAGTTATGGCCTTTTTTAGACGATTATTTTGAAGTTAAATTTTTAAAAATCTTCTCTTCTGAAACTACTGTATGGATTTAGATGAAACTTTGTGTGATTGTTCCTTAGGATAATCTGCACAAAGTTTGTGCTGCAATTTTTGGTCCGTTGAAAAACATGGCTGTCATTTCTAAAAATAAAACATAGGGGTCTGACCATAGATTTTTGTATATATCCCAAAAACCGTCAACTTCTGACACAGGGTAAAAGTGTTAAGCATGATGCACAAAGTTTTAATACAAGGCTGTTTGAGACAGGTGAGTGATTACAGGCTCCTAGGAGCCTCTAGTTCATTGAAATAGTGTCAAAAAAAATTATCTCCATGGATTAAGACATGATTTTTTTCCCTGCTTTTTAACAGAATTCCCCTTTTCAAAAGAGGGATTTTCCTGTTTTGCATCCTTTATTACACATAGAACTTACCATCTGGTAACCCATTTCTGCTTTATTCTTATGATGGCAAAATCATGTCTGATGTTTAACAGTCTAACATTACAAGTGTTTGACACATAGGACTTTTTTAAGGGGATTAACTCTCCATGTCAGACATGTTTTGAACTCCTGCTACATTGTGCATAAACTCCTGTGGTAATTAAATAGCAAATTTTACAGTGTAAATGGAATAAAACTTCAGGAAGCATGTATGGAAGTCCTTTACAAAATTCCTTGTTTTTGTCGATCTGACAAAAAACATAGCTGGCATGGATGATTCATGTTTCTTATTGGCTGATTAAAAAAATCATCTCATCTGAAACCTATTGGCCAAATAGATTAATATTTGATGTGTGGCATCTTTGAAAGGCCTTTATAAAAATTCCTCATTTTATCTTGATCAGACGAAAAAAGGGGTAGTCATGGATGATTGTTGTTTTTTAATTGGTCAAAACAAAGAAATCTTTTCACTGAAACTTCTTTGGCAAATGGAACAATATTTGACAGGAAGCATCTATGCAAGATCCTTTCTAAAGTGAAACAACAGTCATGGCTACTATTTTTCATTTAATGTTTGTTTCTTTATTGGCCCAATGTCAGGTAAGCAATACAGGCTCAGCCCTCAGAGCCTGTAATTTTGTTTTCACAACACAACTTTTTGTCCACTATTAAGGAAGATATTTGTTCAGGTTGACTCACAAGTGAGAAAAAAAGCATAGTTGACAATACATGGACAGTTCTGTTTATTTAATTTGGCATGGTATACAAGTATTTCTTAAGATATTCTATATGCTTAAGCTGTGAGATTTATTATTTTACTCATTTAATTAATTTATGTTTCAGAATGGGTGCTGCTTCTAAGGAATCCTACACAGAAGACACATATCCTAATCTGCTACATCGTTATCTGAAATTTGATGATGAAATGTCAGTCATATCTGTAGTATGGAGAGACAGCCAACAGTTAATAGAACAGTATAACGAAGAACAGGTAGACTTACATGTTACAAAATGGGTTTTCATTATTAATGATAAGCAGGGTTTGAAAATGGGCTTTACATCATTATAAAACATTTGACATTCATGCAGCACTGCACAAACATAATTTATAGAAAATGCAATTGGTATTCAAATGATATATTGTAAAGGTGGTTAGTATTAATGACTCAGCAGACAGAAATCTTCCTGACAGCCTACTCCATTTAGTGTTAGCTGAATGCCACATTATTACTTTTCCCATTTTGTTAAATTTTTCCCCATTGCAGACCTTAACAAAATATGCTTTCGAAGTTTTCTCTTCAATGTTAATGAAATACAGAGTCAAAACACCTTTGTAAAATCCAGAGTAAAATGTATCTTTCTGTTTCTGTTCATACAAATGGTTGACTGGAATGAGCTCTAAGTATCAATAAATTGTTTTCATGTATGCTTTAATTGTCATTTAGATGATGTAGTTTAGGTCATCCATAAAAAATTGATGGTTTGCTGTTTACAGACTGACTCATCAAAATTGCTGTGACTTGAATTTTTTTTCAGTCACTGGTGATTCAATAAAAATTTTTATCAGAATTTCTGGAAATTACGTCTGTGTCCACTTCTGATAGGAGACTGAACATTACACGCGTCCGGTTGCAAAAACAAAAAAATGGCAACTAAACATCTTACATTGACATGTATCTCAGACCCCCCAAAAAACCACCTACCTACCTACTCACTTCTGAAAATGTGGATAGGTAAACAGCAAACTAACAATTTATTAAGGATGGCCTTAGGGTCACAATTTTTGTTTCCGTAACTTAGGCCAAAGAAAATATTTCTTTTGTTAAAGCTAATATTGTTTTGTTGCAGACAGAAGCTAAATTAAGTCTGATAAAAATAAAAAAGTGTTAAATAAAGATTTGCAACATTATTTCTTAAAACTTAAATAGAAATTCAGGGTCGTTTAAATGTTCAGTTGGTTGATGACTCAGCTGTTTCTTGGTTACAGTTCCGGAAAAACATGAAAATTATTGGTTTAGAATCCTCTACATAATGACATTTTACTGCCTTCTTCATATCTTTTTGACACATTCTGGTTATGTTCTTTTAGAACAATGTTAAGTTGAATTATTATCAGAAGGTAAGCTTAATATTGGTATATTGTAGGCTGCCTTAAAGTTGAAACAGAAAATGTTGAAGGAAGACTGGGAATTTTTCAAAGCACAACGTTCAATATTAGAACAACAGGTTGCTAAGAATGATCCACAACTTCCACCACATAAGTAAGTCAGAGGTTTGTTGGGATAAAGTATGAGAAACCTTACCTATATTCTGTTAAAGCTCTTCTGGCCTAAAAGGCCCATTACAAGGCATCTGTCATCTGTCTGTCAATTACAAAAAAATCTTTTCCTCTGAAACTGCTCATGCAATTTGGACCGAACTGGACCAAACTGGAATGGTTCTGTTATGCTGCATGTCAGGTCAACAGAAGTTGACATTATATTTTGATACATTTTATAATGATAAGTATTGTTAAGGGCAAAATGTGTCTAATTGATCCGATTAATTGGTAAACTTTTTGTTTTGCCTCAGTCCACAAGTGTAGTCTACATGTGGATGTAATATTGTTAGTTTTTTCACTGGCATGAAAATGGATTGGGTTCAGTATGTCCGATTTTTGTTCCTAAAAATTGAAGGATTTTCAAATATTGACAGAATATATCCTAAATCAACAAAAGAACAGTAAAATTATTGCTTTTAAAAAAAATCAGACATGGTTTTGCATTTAAGTGTACATGTGCTTACTGATGACATCATAAACATGGGCTAAATTTGGAATGTAAAGAAAATTTCACTATTTTGGTAGAATTTTCTACAGTTTTCATTAAAATAAGAATTGGCTGCATTCGTGTTCCTCAAAAATATTAACATATATGATGTAACTAACAAATATACAAAGCATATTAAAAAATTTAGTCTAAACATGGATTGGGCCACTTCTATCAGAGTCAAAAAGATGAATAAAATAATACAATTTTTAACATTTTTTTTAATTAATGATTTTAGACAAAGTTTGTGCTACTGCAACATCCTGATAGGAATAGGTTTTGACAAAAAATTTATGAATGAACTGAATATGACATTACATTTTGTAAAAAGTGTAATACTTATTAGCTCACACATTGTTTAATTATGAGATCAAAAACAAACCTTGCCAAATCTACTCCTTTAGATAAGTCAACTCCAGGTAAATGGTAAGAAACTGTACACATTTTAAGATTCTATATTGAAAGCTTGTTAACTTAATGTGTTGAGTTAAAATGAAAGAGTTGGCTTGATGGAAATTTGTAATGTTTACATTTTGCTTTTAGTGATTGTCAAAATTGCTTACTTTATTGATTGATTGATTGGTGTTTTACGCCTCGTCGGCAGTATTTCAGCCATATCGTGGCGAGAACATGATATTGTCAATAAAAAAGGTATGAAGACTATTGCCTGTATAAAAAAAATTAACAAAAGCTATTTTATTTATAGTTTTGAACAGCAATTTACAGAGACCATGAGAATGATGTTGCAAGGTTCCAAGCCAAGTCAGGAGGAATGTCACTGTCCAAGGTGTAATAGAAAAAGGTAACAGCACTGGAGACTTTTTTATGACTATTAGCTGATTACTTTTTCTTCAGTCGAAACAAAGTATTGTTTGTTGTAGAAAAGGTATGATTGGTGAGATGGTCCAATGGTGATCTAACAAGACTGTGTTTAGCATTCCACACTGCCAACCAAGATGACCCCCCACCCCCACCCCCCTGTCAGAATTTAACATAGGACCCTATCGGAAATTCAGTTTAAAATCTAGTATGCCAATTGCTTCGTAAAATTGAATCGTCTATGAGTTGACACTCTTCCAGAACTTGTCTTCACCTGACCGCCAATCAAGATGTCTGACGTATTTCAATATAGGACCCTATGAGAAATTTACAATAAAATCTTTTGGTCTGAAATATTGAGCCAAGCCTCTTTTAAAATTTTGGGTTAAGAAGATCCTTATTGATTTGTCAGTACTGGTTTATATTAGAAAATTTGAAGTAGGGCAGTTCCATTTAAATATATATGGGACGGGGCTAGGTACTTTAGAATTCAGGTACCCACCGAAAGATGCAATTTACAGCAAGAGTTTATCCACCCATAGATGTTTAAATTCATCATTGTCAACCACCTGTAGATGTTTTTAAACCAACATTCGTGAAAGCAATTGACTTGAAATTATTTCAGACAACTTTGTGTATGTATTGTGACCTGTAGAAGTTCAAGTAATTGTTCTTTAAAATTTAATGTATGGCTGTCTCATTGATGATCATACCAAAGTCAGTCCCAACCTGTATTTTATATTGAGTAGCAAAGTGTTAAATTTTTGATGGATCCAAATAATAGAACAAAAGTTAGTCATTGAACAAACACCTAACTGTCTACCGACGTGGATGCCGATGAAATGCCCACAACATAATATTACCACATAATGTCATATAAAAATTATCAACCAGCCCCAGAAGTGATTTCTCTTCACAAACAACATGGAACAGATGCAATTTTATCTGGGATATAACCAACCATATATTTTTTTTAAAAACTGCCTTCCCTCGTCCTATGTTTGTTGAAATGGAACAGCCCTAAGTGATGTACAAGGAAATATTTGTGTTGTATTTGATGGAAATAGTGTATGTAAGTAACTTTAAATATATTTCTTTGAATATGATGTTTGTCCACTCAAAAAATGTTAATTTCCGTTCTTGTCGTAAGTTTAATAGATTCAACAAATTTTCAATTGTTTGGTAATAAATTGGATAGATTGGTACTTAACCACACAATGGAATAAAATCATTTCAATTGGACAATTTATTGGTTTAAATTCCCAGTTTTTGTCTTGCCTGCGATGAAGCCGTGAAAGCGAGACATAGGTGTTACTCACCGGCGGCGGCGGCGTTCGTTTTTTTGAAAGCTCTATATCTGAAAGTATTAATGATAGGATGTCCAAAATTAGTGTGCTTATAGTTCGTGATATGAAATTACCCACAAACCAGATGACCTTGGTTGCATGGTTCAGTGACTCTTAAAGCTCCAGCGTCAAGTTTTCATGCTTAGGTCAGTTTCTCTGTAACTATATATGA
>JAULBM010000027.1:3151980-3165118 GCA_032357055.1 Geukensia granosissima | reverse complement strand
AGGGTCTTTTGTTCACCTTTCACATTTCAACGTGCTGCGGTCGTATCATGCTGCGCTTGCGAAGCACCTCTGTTAAAGTTTAGTTTAGTATGATTAACTCTTAGTTACCTATCGTTTCAGATGTCCCTGTGATGAATGTACAATTACACATATGATAACATGTGGTATAATAAATCCTGAGGCCCTTGAAGCCACAGAAGATTCGAGTCATATCAACTTCCTTCATGATCCTAATCGGTATCGGATAGATGTTAGTCCACCATCAATGTCCAGTACAACATCCAGTAGTGGATCATCTAGTCCTATAATGGTAGACCATGAAAGACTGACCACTCTACCATTCGATGAAACGGGAGATAAGTATGTCACTTATTCAAGTGTATAGATATGATTTTCGATATTGCTTTATTTTGGACTGGAAATGGTAGAACACACCATTAAGCTTCCCAAGAAAGTAAAAGTATTTGAGAGTTGTTGCCTGTATTGAATTATCTAAATTTAAGTAATAAGCTAGAAATGTTTGGTGAATTTGAGTCTGAAAAAGTGGCTAAAGTTTATGGCAGTGCATCAACAATATGATAGAATATTCTGAATTTTTAGTGAACTTTAAGAGTGCATTGATGGATTCTCTGAAGTGATGGAACTAGCTGCTACCATGAATATTTTGAGCACTACCTTAATGCCATAATTCCTATCTGTTCATGTACATATTAGAGAGTTTGGAGTATAGTAAAGGGATATTCAGATTCGCCACCTGCAGGTAGATTCCTGTTAAAGGAACTTCACTTGCTTGGGTGGGATTTATAAATGCTCACCTTCCTTGGAGCAGCTGGTGTTCGGGAAATTGGTTGCTTTAATTTCCTACCATAGAACCTTCCTTCAGGGGTGTCTTTCAGATGGGGGGATGTTTAAATTTTCAACCTTACTTTGGGGTTTGCTTTAAACTGTTAGTCGAGCATTGGGAGAAATGTCACACTCAGCATGTTAGAGAACCCATTTGCAAAAACTCAATTTCAGGTCCATTTGTGACCGGTTGCAAAGGCCTTACCAATACCATCCCAATGGCCATACAGTGACAAGAAAATTCCCTGGCTGACATATAACCCTTCCATTGTATAATTTATCGTTTATTGACTTGTTTGTCCTTAATATGCAAAATATTTGCGACTGAAAGTGAAGAATAAATAAGTCAATCAATCAAACCTGAATGTAGGCCCTTTGAAAGATAATATAATACTGTATTGGCATTTTTTCCTTGAAAATCCTAAAAAATCCTTTGAAAGTTCTTGAAAGTGCATTATTTTTGTTGTGAACTTATATATATTTGTGAACCCTGATGTTAAGAAAGTGGTCATTATTGACATCAAAAATGCACTAGCCTGTTTTTTATACTAACTTTAACATGTTAAGACATTTTTATGAAAGATTAACCAGCAAAAGTAAATATCTAAAATGAAGAAAAATACAATTTTTAACTTTTTTACCATAAATTCAACAGCCAAAGTAAAAAATAGTTTGTTTTGTATTTCAGAATTTCAGAAGAAATCCCTGAGGAGATAGATGGAAATAGCCAGTCTGATGTTGATGATGATGACGATGACTATGATGATGAAGAAGATGATGATGATGAAGATGATGACGATGAAGATGATGCAGATAATGAGGAAGATGATGAAATTGATAATGATGACAATAACGATATTCAAGAACAGGAAATAGACAACAAGATATTAGAAATGTCTTCCTCATGGTTAAATGATGATGAAGGTGCAGATGAGTTGATAAGTTCTGAGAAATGTGACTGTTATCACTGTGTCTCTCAGGCCAAAGCCGAACAGTTGGTATGTATATAATTTACCCTCATCCACTGCTGCTACCAGGGCGTTAGTCTGTACCCACTTTCTATCAACTACTCCTTCAATTCTGTCAATATTACTAAAAAGGTTTGGATTAATCTTTCAGAGATTCTTTGTTACATGATACCATTGTATGGAAGACCCAATGCTAAGTCATTATTAATGTGTGCATTGTAACACAGTGGCCCCTGGTTAATTTTGTAAACAGGTTCCCTGTCTATCAAAAAAAGCTCATGCTATGCTCTCTTGAGGATGGAAAAACCAAATTACTGAAAATAACTGTTTGTTGTAAAATGATTGTCTGGTTTGAGTGCTTTTCTTTCCAAGTACAAAAATTTCATCCTTTTTTCCCTCTTCAAACACTTGAAAATTTTTATTGTCAGTTCAAATTCCCTTTGTCTTTTTCACGCTGATTTTAGGAACTTAATTCATTTAAACGGGAAAATAAGCAAAAACTGTTTACTCTTCTTTTCAGCACAAAATTGTATAGAACAAAACTTTGTACTAAAGTCCTGGAATTCTTCGACTCATTATAGGCTGTCTGAAGCTGAATTCTTGGAAAACCAGGACTCAGCAAGGAAATTGATCATGTTTACACCACAAACAATTTGTTAATGGTTTCAATTAACAATGATAAAAGATTGTTCTTGATTTGTTCTTGTAAAAAATGTCTAGATGCACATGTAAGGGGGTTGAAAGTTATTATAACATTACGGCAAATTAATGCTCTCAGTCAGACAGGACATGCAAATGTAAATAGTAATCTTACATTTTAACATTCACTGGTTCAAATGCTCAAAGTTTTAAGAGATTGTTTTGAACTATCAGTTATGAATTACCTTTCAATGGATTTCAATTAAAGTTTACATTAACAAAAGCCACAATGCATACAGGAAGGAAATTCATCTCCGCTCATTGTAATGGCAGAATATTGGGGAGCAGAGGTATCTTGTTTTGAACTTTGCTTACAGTATTTCTTGTTAGAATATTGCCTGTTGATGTCAATGTTCCTGATAGTTATCTTAAAAGGATTCTTAACTTTCGGTTAGTAAAGGGTCCCCACTATAAGGTACATGATTTGATTACATTAACACCACTTGTTTTAACCCAAATACACTATATACATATACTTAAACCTAACCAGAACTGCCTTGGTGGCCTAGTGGTAGAATGCTTTTTTCCAATTCAGGAAATCTTGTGTTTCACTTACTATTGTTACAGGTAAAACGACAGACTTTAAATTGATATTTGTAACTATTCAGCTTTTATATGCAAGAGCAGGCTTGTCAGTCAGAAGTATAAGTTAAGTAGGGGTGTTACATCTACTTAAGCACTGTAATGATTGTTACTTAATTGGAATGCACATTTCTAGAAGATCAGGTTCAGCATTTCTGTCTGTTGCCAAGTATGGTTCATTTATTCATTTCAATATGCTTGTTTTGTGAATATTCATGAAAAAATTTACCCTGTATATTTAACAACTTTCATTAGAATAACCTTAATTAAAACAACAGTATCCAAACTTACCATAATCAATCATAGGCAAAAATTGTGAAGAATGCCCCTTATTTTCAAGTCTTCAGGATAATTACAAATAAACCTTCATTATTTGGCTGGGTATTTATTGTGATGTTATTTCATTAATTGCATAGTAATTGCAATTCACAGAAATTGGGCAATTCAGTAATTACAAGGAAGTTTCCTTCAAGTTGTAGACCAATTCAATGTAACAAGATATCTAAAGAATGCAATTTAATGTCACCATGTTTTGTCATTTAATTAAAATATATAATTTTTTTGTAGATTAAAGTGGAAGAAAATCAGTGTCAGTGCTATGTTTGTTTAAGACAACAAGGGAAAGCTGTTTCTACATCATTACCTCAGCAAATAGCCCCAACATCACAGCCTGGAGAACTGCATTTATATCCACATATTCATGGGTCTGCTGGACTCCATGGCTTTTCAAACCGAACTCATGTACGACCACTTTTGCAGCCACAATTATATGATCTTCACATGCCACTCCGACAGCCGAAGCCCTTAATGCAGTCAACTAAAGTTCCGTTAAAGCTTGATTTTGATTCACCGGATGGAATACATGAACATATTTATCATGCTTATGGAGATTGGGACAATACGTATGATTCTAGAATGATGCTTTCCAACATACCAAAATATGGCCATGGACTTGGTAGTGAACTCCTTCCTGCAGCTCCCTTAACAACCAATTATACCACTAAATTTTTAACAGAGCCATTTTCTATCTCCACACAGACAGGCATGGACACCGTTATGACATCCACATCACCCACTACCAGTTCTTTCAGGACGTCTGCCAGCGTTCACACATCATTAGCCACCACTCAATCCATAAGTGACCAGACAGCCAGTATCACAAACAATCAAGTCGCAGTTTCTAGTTTGCAGAATACTTCACAAACAATATCTAGTAATAGCTGTAGCAAACCTAATGCTACACCTCCTTGTACAAGGCCAGTAACTCTTGGAGGGAACATTCCTCAAAAACAACATGGGCTTTCAGATAAACTTAATGCTCAGCCTCGAAAACGACAGAGTGGGACAGCATCTACCAATAAAAATAACACTCCAACTACCAATCATTCCAATGGAGGAATATCTGACAAAGTTACTCAGGATTTTATCCAGACAGCTGCAAGAAATATCCGTGAAGGTGCCAAAGAAGGAATGCAGATGATTCGTCAGTTTGCCAGCAGTTTAAATTCAAATGTACATACATGCAATCACAGCTGTCGGAATTCTCCAAATGTACAGCCATGTAATGAAGGACCCCCACCAGGATGTCGTAATGCAGTACAGCTTCCCACTTCAGTCAATAATAAGAGTGTTGGGACTTCAACTGTCTGTACGGAGCCTGACTGTGAGGGGCATTGTGATGAGAATGGAGATGGCATTGATGATAGTTGTTCAGAGCAAAGCTCAACAAATTCCAGTCAGAAAGACGGCAAATACTGTGATTGTTGTTACTGTGAATTCTTTGGACATGGCAATGTAAGTCTATCAGTAAACCTTTTGTTTACAGTAGTGGTTTTTTGATGATTGATTATAATCAAAAATCAGTTGGTTTGTCATCCCGATGGCGATAATCGTTTGTGAAAGGTCATAATCGATCATCGGAAATACACTATAAACTTAAGCCAAAACTGTACCAACGCAATAAAAACTAATAATACAACAACCAAATTGGTATAATAATGCACAGGATGGGAGGTTAATTGAATTACACATAAAAAAGCATGCAACATGCACTTAGGTTCACATAAACAAAGGTGACAGGCAGTATCTATCTAGTAAAGGTAAAAGATGGAAGCGTAATTCAGTTATAGAATAACCGATTGTGTAATCGATCATCGATCGGTTACAGTCAACCGATAGTATCCTATGATCGGTTACAGAATTTTTCCAATTGAACAACACTAGTTTATAGGGGTAATTTTAGTTGAATACGATTAGCAACAATTGTAACTACGTAAGCTGGTGAATTAGGCATAAAAAATCTTTTGTTTCCAGTAAACAACTGACCCTTTGTTTTACTCACTGGACCAAATTTTTTGTGAAAAAAATCTCCAATGGACCCTAGTTTTTTTAACAAAAAAAATGAAAACTGCTAATCCCAAATCTTCAGCTACTACAGAAACTTTAACCACTCTTTTTTTCAAAGCACCGCCAAAGTGTAGGATTTTTGTTACAGTTTGGCTGCAAAATTGCACTTTATGGAAATGGTTGACTTGAGAGCAATTGTAAATAAGGATCATTTCAGTACCAGTCAATACTGCATTTTTTGGATTTGACAAGCAGAGGAAAAATAGAACAACAACCAACTGACACTCTTAAGATTTTGACATGTGATCAGAAATGCAAGATGTCCATATGTATGTCAGTTTTGGTCAAAGATTTCTCAACTTGTGTATGTCCAATTAATTTGATATTTTGTTTGAAGCATTATTAGAGTGAGTTGTACCATGTCTCCCCTTTCATGTTTGTCATATGTCTTCTTCCTGTTTGCCGAAGTAGGGGCTTTGGTGTCCCATGGACACATTTTCTCTATGTTTAATCCTAAAAGATGCCCTTATTTGAAAGAACAAAATTTTCATTTGTTGATGAGGACTATTTGAAAATTGTAAGCAAATTTTACACATTAATTTCAGTACATTACAAGGAAGGTTGAAAAGAAAATACATGTATAAATTAGAACCAGATATGACTTTAGAATTATATATTTAATTGCTTAAGACCCTATTCAATTCTCAATAATAGCTCTTTGATAGACAAGGTGTGACCACCAATGTACATGGTAAAATGGTTGATTTTAATGACTGAATTTTTAGTTTTTATCGTATTAAGTGCCCTTTTCACTATAAGTGTCCTCTCACTTAATCTTGGGCACTCCCTCAAAATCACTCTTTTAGTTAGCTTTACAAGATCGAAGAAAAGAAAAAGGCCAATTTGATATCAAGAGACATTTAATATAGGGGAGGGACATCAGAATTCTTTATTTCATGCTACTCTAACCAATGGATTTTTTTTATTTTGTTAATACAGGGCGCTCAGTATAAGGAATATGGTATATTACTAATAAAGCTTTGTAGTACAAGTTTTCTCCAATGACTTGACATAACTGGCACACATCTCAAGGAGATGGCAATTCTCTGTTATGATTAACAAGACATTTTGTTTGCAGTGTTCACAAACATTATTGCTGGCATTTTAGAGAAATTGGTTTATTATGTCTTCTACTAATTACATCTTTGATATTTTTCAGCCACCTCAAACACCTACAAGTAAAAACTATGCTGAGATGAGAGATAGACTGAGGTTAAGACTGAAGAAAAAGGTTAGAAAAGTAGGAATATTTTACAATTATTTTTATCTTACCTTCAATTCCCCCTTCCTCTACCTTGCACTAAAACGAATCTTCTAAGAAAATAAACATCAAGTTGAAAACTATTTAGCTGTAGCAGTGTTCTCTGCTGAAATTTTTATAGTGATGTGGTACCTGTCTGGATTACTATATATTTAAAGAATTCTTAACACACTGGTCACTCGATTGCTTGTGGAAATATATGTTTGCAACTGCACTAAAATAATTGACAAATAAAACCTTAAGCTGAGACAAAAGTCTGTCTGTAATTTATGCCAGAAAATATGCCCAATTCTGTTTTGTTGTGTATTGAAACCAGAATCCCTGGCCTTTTTGACCAAACAGACATGGGACTAACAGACACTCATTTTTATACCTCAGCAAAAAATTGTGGTTGTATTATTGTATAGCACTGCTGTTGGGGGCAGTGGCGACCTCATCTGTTGATAGATTGGTATCAAACGATAACATTTGTTCTTGTTAAGCAATGCTTTTAATATTTTGGGACATTGATTTTTTGGACTAGATAAAGGTAGGTACCGATTTTTGGTGATTTAGCTAGCCCCACCTGCTTTAAGGGAGGAACTAAAAGGGGTTTTTCTTCAATTTTTATGCAAGTTCTCTATTTCTTGTCTAATTTCAATGGTTTTTTTTTGTTTGTGTCTAAGCCCAACATAACAGGCCACAAGTGTCATAACCTAGATCTTAGTGCTCATTTACACTATGTCACATGACTACCACACAGTCACACGATTTTTGCTGAAATTAAAAGTAAAAACCAAACACGATAGAAAGGAACAACCAGCAATTTTAGTGCAATGTTGAGCCATGTACACACAAGAGAGGCCTTTTAAGTTGCATTGCCAAGATGAAGAGCCCTTTTTATGCCCCTCAGACAAATTGTTGGGGGGGGGATATTAATTTATCCCTGTCCATCTGTTCATTCACCCATTCGTCCGTTCATTTGTCTGTCCGGATTTAACATGATTATGGCTTGTCCTGCTATCTTCTCGAACATTTTTTGTTTTGAAAATTTTTGCAGGATGTTTCTACCTAAGATGAAGGTATGCAGAGCCAAAGGATTTTGATTTTCGTTAAATATTACCAAAATAGGTGATAATACAATTCTTAGTAATATATGGATCATGGCTTGTCCAGCTATCTCCTCGAACAGTTTTTGTATTACATCTGATGATTTTTGTAGGATGTTTCTTCCTATGATGAAGGAGTGCAGGGCCAAAGGATTTTGATTTCCTTGAAATATTACCGAAATTGGTGATAATTACAATTCATATCTTTGTTTTTGTTTTTTTTTCACAAAATTTTATTATGATAATGGCAATAAACTAATTGAGTATTTCATGAAGTTATGAAGACCTGACTAATACAATCATGATTCTTTTTATGTTGAGTGAATAATTAATTGTTAATTTATCTGTTGATTAAAAGCTATTTTTTAGAAATAAAAAACAGAGAATTTATTACTTTAATTTGAAAGACTTTGTTTTTAAAACAATTTAACACGTTATTATTGGTTTGCACACCAATATTCTCTTTGTCCAATTTGTCAGACATATTTAAATATTAAAAGAAAGGTGTTAATAAGGAAAACCAACTTAACAATTTTTAAAAACAAACAAATTGTAATGTTATTTGGCTAAAATTATAAAAAATATAAATAAAAAATAATATTTTCAATAAATATGGCATTTTATTTTTCTTAATACCATTTTTTTCTTTTTAGACATTTTGGGAATAATTTTTTTTACATTAGATATTCTGGGGACAATTCCATTAGACATTCTGGGATTAGACATTTTGGGAACAGGCCCATGTTGCATCTGAAAATTTTTGCAGGCTGTTTCTACCGATCATGCATGGCCAAAGGACTTCAATTTTTCTTTCTGTACCTGCAAACAATGTCTTAATACAAAAATAAATTTGTTCTTAATTTTGCAAATCTCACAAGTGGGGGCATCAGGTTCTTACAGACACATTGTTTTTCGAAAAACTTCAGTAATAGCAAATGATTCTGAAGGGCAAATGCGGGGTCTTGTGACAACAGAACCCTCAAGTTTCCTGATAATTTTAGCTTTTGTTATTTTTTTCATCACTTAGAATCTATTGTCTTCTATAAACTAATAACGATTTAATCTTCTTTGCTGAAAACTGCTTAGCCAAAATTTAACCTATTTTGGCATGGAACATAGATGTAAGGTCTTTTATAAAGTTTCCTTATTTCATCCTGATAGACAAAAAACATTGCCTGCCAACATGGATGCTTCTTATTCCTGATTACCTTTGAGATGGTTGACCAGAGGTAACAATAATTCACAGCAAGCATTTACTTAAATCCTTTATAAAGTTTCCTTATTTCTTTTGTTCAGACAAAAAACATGGCCAAAAAGGAAGATCATTTTTCCTGATTGGCCAATTCATAAAAAAAATCTTGTCCTTTGAAATTGATTGGCCAAATGAAGTAATATTTGACAGGAAGCATCTTTGGAAGGTCCTTTATCCTGAAAAGAACAAAAACATTACCTTCTTGGGTAATTATTTCTGATTATTAAAAATTACAGAAATTCACTCTTCAGATACCACTTGGAAAATAATATTTGAATCCTAACTACTAGGCCAAATTAATTCAAATCTGAGAGAGTATATTCAGAATTCTCAGAATAATGTCTTCGTTTCGATTGATCAGCACACAAGTCCACCATGGTTTTCATACTATACTCTATGTTAGAGTTTGTTGGAACGGGTAGAAAAGTAATGAAAGAAAAACTGTCTGTCCTATTCTTATAAAAAAGCGTTTATTTTGTAGATTGAAAAAAGTGCAAGCAAGTTGCAATAATAACTTTTAGCAATCACAATGCATTTTAAGCAGTGCTGGGATTTAAATTCTCTACGGGAATTTTACATTGTAAAGTCAGCCATTTGTTTGCCGGAAGTGGCTCTCTGCAAACGCTAGCATGAGACCGGGAGTACACATTGTCAACGCTGCGTAATAATTAAGTAATTAAACTAGATCATGATAACTTGTAAAAATCGTTTGAGGTGCATTTGAATGGAAATTTAAGATTAATTCTTCTTATATGAATCGCAAGAGAAGGTCAAAAAAAAAGAAATGTGCTCATTTTTAAAAATTACCTTATCTAGGTAAAACTTAAGCGCTCCATATTAAAAATAAATGCAAAAGCTGAAATGCACAAATAATTTTATAAAGCTCGAAAATCACACTCCACAAAAGCCTGACATAGATTATAGTTGACACAGGATTCTGAGCAGTTGGTTTGGGATAAAAGGGTTCTTAGGTGCCAAATGGATATTTAGAACTCAACGCTGGAGAACTTAAAAAAAAAAGAATAATGACAAAGAGATGCTATTATATCATTTTTAACAAACTTAATTTTAATTTTGCAGTTTCACTACTTACTGTTATTTTGAGTCAAAAATTGTAATTATTTGACATATATGTTCATTATCTTTAGTCAGAAATGAAATTATTTCTAGTAAAAAAATGTAATTATTTTTAGTCAGAAATGAAATTATTTCTAGTAAAAAATGTAATTATTTTTAGTCAGAAATGTAAATATTTTTAGTCAGAAATGTAATTATTTCTATAAGTCAAAAATGTCATTATTTCTATAAGTCAAAAATGTCATTATTTCTATAAATCGAAAATGTAATTATTTTTAGTCAAAATTGAAATGAAAATAGTTAAAAGTTGTAATTTTCTCAAATTTGAAATACACAAAACCATTACCCAACTTTCTTTCACAAACAGAATACTTTGATGAAATAAACATCTATAGTATGGTTGACAATTTTTGATTAATTTGTTGAACACCTGTCCAGATAATCTAATTAGATGCCAAGGTCCAATTAACTCCTCACAGAGGTGTGAATACAGGCAATCAACAGATGACCACTAGTCAGATTTGGGGTCTCATTTTGAGTATTAATTACAGTGTCATTTGAAGTAATAAATACTTATGCAATGCCACTAGACTGAAGTGTTTCTTCAAACAGTGTCAAAGATGGTCAGCCATATTGTAAACATGTCCTTACTGCCCCACTTGCAAGGAATTTTACCAAGAGATTATAGATATTTCTCATTGAGATGGCTCCTTCCACCCACAGCTTTGAATTATTTAGCTTTAAAGGTAAACTTATTTTTTCAGTTTAACAATTGCATTTAGAAAAAAGTATTGTTGATTATTTATTAGTGATATCCAAGTTGTGCACAAGTTTTAATATAAAATAATACATTTTTTTTCATTTTTAAATGTAATGGTAAACTTTTTAAATCCCTGTAGTAATTCTAACAAGGATAGTTAAACAGCAGTGACATTGGTTTGTATATTGAATGAAGTGAATGCACCAAATGGCTGCTATGTTGCTACAATATGCCAATTTGTTTTAGTGGCCGAATCATTAAAATATATCCATTCTTACTTTATGTGACTAATAACTTGCTTTTACAGGAAATCCTTTATCTGAACAATGTCTTGCTTTTGCTGGAACTCCTTTATCTTAACAATGTCTTGCTTTTACAGGAACTTCTTTATCTGACAAGTAACATGCTTTTGCAGTAGCCCCCACTAGTTATAGTTTATAGATGAAGAATTGCTCAGACTTAATCCCCTACCCATCACTTCTGGTGCAAGCAAAATGTCTGTTCTCCATATTTAGAATTAAATGAATTGTTTGTTAATTTTTATTCTATAAAGCTATTGTTGTTAATGACCAAGTTTAACTGAACTGAATTATGTAACACAGTTCCAATCTGTCATGTCTGTGGCATGTCCACTTCCATTTAAACATATTCCACAACATCATGGGGGAACAGTCAACACATGTCTTCTAATAAAGACTGAATTCTAAGTTGAAAAAAAACCGAAAGGACAAGGGTCGTTTTTTTTAGCCCAAGAATTAGGCTAAAAAATAAAAATTGACTAATATCTATTATTATTATTTTTTTTTTGAGTTATGTCTATAAAAAGAAGATCCAACAGAATTTTTGGTTTAATTAGTTCTACAATGGTCACATGATACATAGAAAATGCTTTAAATGTGAAAATACTAAGAAATTAATTAGTTTTATGCAGTATTTGATACTATTTTGTTGATTTAATATAGATCGCACAAAAACATCACAACGTAACTTAGCATAATTCAAGATCTATCAGGTACAAATGTTTGGTTAAAATATCTTTGTGATTTTTATGTGCGATCATATCTGTTTTGAACAAAACACCTCCAAAAATTGAGTAATTTTACAAAAAATGTTAAATTCTTGTCAAATTTACATTTCATTTTGTCGAAATGACGAAAAGTACACAAGAAAAAGTAGTGAATTATTAAAAGACGATTATTAAACTGCATTTCCACAACAACTTATTATTGTGTCACAAAATCAAAAATTTGGGCCAAATATGGGGTTTAATGTACCTATTCTTTATGCAGATGCTAATTTTGAATTATATCTGTAACAAGTTTGAAAAAGGACAAGGAATCTTACTTTGTTTTAAAATTTTTGTATTTTGTTCCAACAACACAAGAAGTTTGTAATTTGTTTGGTTTGGGTGTTAAACTTGCATGATAGATTGGCACATTGAACATGTACAACCAGCATGATTTAAGAAAATATTAAGCCAGTCTTAATATTATTTCTGCATTGACATTGGAATAAACAAAGGACAATGGTTTTTAAGGCCCATTTTTGGCCCAAGAATTAGGCTAAAAATTGATAATTGGCTAATATCTATTATTTTATATTTTTTGTATTGAATAATGTCAATTAAAAGAAAATCCAACAGAATTTTAAGTTTAATTAGTTATACAATGGTCACATGACACACAGAAAATGCTCTAAATGTGAAAATACTAAGAAATTAATGAATTTGATGCAGTATTTGATAGTATTTTGTCAATTTCGATATAGATCGCACAAAAACATCACAACCAAACTTTGCACAATTTCAGATCTATCAAGTTAAAATGTTTGGTTAAAATATCTTTGTGATATTTTTGTGCGATAATATCTATTTTGAACAAAATACCTCCAAAAAATGAATATTTTTACTGAAAATGTTTAATTCTTTTCAAGTTAGTTTTGTTGAAATGACTAAAAGAATACAAGAAAAAGTAATGAATGCTTAAAAGACCATCATTAAACAGCATTTTCACAACAACTTATTATTGTGTTACAAAATCTAAAATTTGGGTCAAATATGGGGCTTAACGTACCTTCTCTTTATACCCCCCTGAACAGAATTTCATGAAACTTTCAGGAATTGTTAACTACATGATGCCATACTGCACCTCCTATTTTAAATTTTTATCCGCATGATTTTGGGGTGTCCCACAGCAAAACAAG
>JAULBM010000027.1:3130117-3142625 GCA_032357055.1 Geukensia granosissima | reverse complement strand
TGTTCACATTAACTCTGATTGGGCAACTCTAAGCCAGGTGAGCGATTACAGGCTCCTGGGAGCCTCTGGTTTATTTCAACTATGTAAAATGTTGAACATTCTTTTCTCATTTTCATACCACATTTAAATATCACATTTGTTAAATATTTAATCTGCCATGAAAGATGAAAACCCTGTTGTGTGTTGTAAACAAATTCGTTGAAAGTTGGAATCTTTTGTTAAAATTTGTTTTCAACAAACTTTATTTTTTAAAGCCAAATTTGCTTAAATCCCTTAAATCATCTGAAAATCAATTTAGTTTGTTTCAACTTTGAATTTATGTTTTTGATGGCATAGTTCCAACAACACAGCCATTCTCATCTGCCTCCACATTGGCATGTTTTTTTTTCATTTAAAGTTGAACAGTTAATAAATTACAAGAAAAAAAAACAACTTTTAACTGAATGAAATAAAGGTTTTTCAGTAATAAAATAGATATTTCTTTATATATTATTCAAATTCTTGTTTTCCAACAACTTTATAAATATTGCAAGATTGAAAATTATTTAAATTTTAAATAAAACTAAGGTTTACCAGCTATAATCAATGGCAATAATTTTATTTTTTAAGGAATTAATATAAAATATAGTAAATTATTTTTTAAAATTTTTTATTCTAAATGCTTGGAGAAGAGATAATTGTAGCTTTTATTCCAGCTTTTTTTCAACAAAAGATAACCTAAAAAAGAACAAATATTTATTTATGAAATAATTTAGATTTTAGTACCTGCTTCCTAAATGTTGCTACACATGTACCTTTTCTTGCAAACTTACAAATGTGAAATTTTTATTAAAATATGTTTTTTATGCTTTCAGGGTTACACATCCTTTTGGAATGATTGTATATCATCAGGTCTTAGAGGATGTATATTAATAGAACTTGGTTTACGAGGTCGAGTTGAAATGGAAAAGGCTGGAATGCGACGGAGAAGTTTACTGAATCGTAAAGTCCTGATTAAAAATGCTGCACCTACTGGTGATGTTTTGCTAGACGAGGCACTAAAACATATAAAAGAGACAGAACCAGCAGAAACAGTTCAAAGCTGGATTGAATATTTAAGTGGTGAGTGTTGTGTGTATGACACATGCGATTGTGTGTTAATCCCTACTGAGTTCTGATCCCTAGTCAGGCCAGTAGCCAGAAATTTACAAAGGGGGGTTTGACCATCTTGGGAAGCAACCTTCACAGCCGGGCCAGGGTATCTGGTGCAAGATCATGCAATCTAGCCATTTCCTGGTACTGTTTTTGCATTGCAGAGTGTCCTGATTTCTAGACTTGAATAGTCAATCTACAAACTGACTTGCTAGTTTAATAGTGCTTATTGCTTTTCAGGGGGGGGGATTGTCCGAACCCCTGCCCCCCACCTGGTTACGGGTATGCTAGTTCAGTTAAATCAGACACAAATATCTGTGTTTGCCTCTTCTTTGCTAAGCAGTTGAAATTCAGGACCAGTAGCACATAAATAAGTTGGGCATTGGGATCAAAATAAGTCATTTAAATTGTGTTGTACTCTATGGAAGTCATGAAAAAATTCCTGTGCTTGAGTTGTGTGCTCTTACATGTATTTATGTTGGAAAGATGCACTGTACATCTTTGAAACATAGTAATTTGAAAAATTCTTGTGTTGTTAATTATATTTGGCTTATGGGTATTCATTACGCCATGAAATGTATATTTCATTTTTCCCATGAATGTAACTAGAAATTCAATAAGTTGGGCTGATATTCCTTTTTTTTGACCCCTAGTCGGCTGATGTAGGTAAAACTAGATTTGAATATTTGTTATAGACATATGTTAAATTTGGGTCGTATCTTTCTAGCATATATTCCATGTTTCTTTCTTTTATATATACCTTGTAGTGAAGATATTTAAAAATTAACATTTCACGGATCCGATTTTTTGGTGAGAAAATTAATTCTGCAAAGAAGGCGAATATTGCTACTTTTACAGTTTTTTTGGGCCTTTGTGACACATGGACTTTAGTTCATTGTTAAAGGCCATTATGGGACCTGTTGAAGCTTAAATTTCTACTGTTATTTGGTGGGTGGCTGTCTCATGGACAATCTTGCTACATCTCTTATTTGTATACAATATTCATTGAGACTGTCACCTTGATAGCAAGCACCTTAAAGATCCAGAATAGCAGAAATAAGAACTGCCAACAAATTACAATAGTGCTGTAATGTAATGTTTTGATTGTCAACAGATCAGAAAGAATGATTGAGGTAAAGACAAGCCAATAATAGCTCATGTCATCAAGCAGCTTAGCTAAAGATTTTAAAATCTAGGTCTCAACATGGTGCATACAAGGTTGGAATCTCACTCATTCTGTTGAGCTGTTAATTGACCCAATTAAAGAACAAAGTCTATGTATTAAATAACAGGTCAAATACTGAAATGTTTATAAACATACCATAAAAGTAGCAATATTTGAGGTGTTTTGATTATGCCCTCACCTTAAGACCAAGGGGGATTTATTTTTACCTCTTCAGAGAAATCTTTGACAAATAGGGGTCAATAAGTATGAACCTACTCACTTCCTTCAATTTCATAAAGATTTCTGGGCTTATGTATATCCAATTTAGGTGATTATTAATCTGAAGCATTTTCAGGATAAGTGGTACTGTGTCTCCACTTTTCAGGTTTGTCATATGTCTACTTCATGGCAAAAAAAATTATCACAGAATTTGACTTAAATTTTTATGCACCAAATGTCTGTGTTAAAAATTGGAATCATGACAAGATACACAAAAATTTAAGCTGGGAAAAGGCATGAAAATATGCTTCCTAGAAATGGTCATGATTCCTGACTTGGGACATATGCATGTAGATGGATTACACTAGTTTTGTTGGATCCCCTTCTCCTTGTGGCCAAAGTTTAATACAGATGCCAAACATTTATTCATCTCAATGTGTGGGATTGAAGCAAATAGAGCCCTACATTGAAAAGTCAATTAAAAAATGCAAATAGCATAATTCACATAATTTTCACTAGGCTCAATCCCCTACCGGTATTCATTATTTAGAATTATTGAAGAGGTGCAAAGTAAAAGCAAAATGAGGAACATACATTGACTGAAGGTTTACATTTTACATTGACACTCTTATCATAGTGAATGACAACCACATGACTGATTACATTGTAGAACCAACAATTTTTAGCTTCAAAGTTGAATTATCTACATGTACTTGCAAAAAGAACAGATATGCAATATACATGTCAAGTTGTAGCTCCTAAGCATGGCCAGCTCTTAAAAATGGTGGTTACTTTAATGTATGTAGACAAACGTGGTTGGCAGATTAGGTCAAACAAAAAAATTCATAGGTTCTTAGGCCATTTTATTCAAAATTCATTGCCAGCGGAAGTCATTCAATTCATTTATTTAATTTCGATTATCTCCCTTTGACCACTGTGATATTTTTGGTGCCAGTAGAATTTTTCCATTAGATAAAGAAAATCTAAGTGGCGGTAAAAACTGAACCCAGTATAGCCTAAGAACCGAACATATTTTTTTGGGGCATTATTTTTATTTGATGTTAGAATATCAAAATTTGTCAACAATAGATGTTTTTAAAGCTTAAAAATAGATATTTCAAATTGTTGTTAAATTTTTTTTTAGGTGAAACTTGGAATCCTCTAAAACTGCGATATCAGTTGCGGAATGTAAGAGAGAGACTCGCTAAGAATTTGGTGGAAAAAGGAGTATGTACAACAGAAAAACAGAATTTTCTTTTATTTGACATGACCACACATCCATTAACTGATACTGGTATTAAGCAGAAATTAATCAAGAAAGTTCAAGAATCGGTGTTAAGTCGTTGGACAAACAGTGCACAGAGAATGGAAAAACGCATGCTGGCATTAATATACCTTGCACATTCGGCTGATGTTTTAGAAAATGCCTTCGCTCCACTTTCTGATGACGACTATGAAATCGCAATGAAACGAGTAAGAGAATTACTTGATCTTGACTTTGACCAGGAATCTATGAAGGAGGGGACCAATGAAGTACTTTGGGCTGTAGTTGCTGCATTTAGCAAATGACATTCTTCACAAGAAATAATTTTAGTGGGTCGTAACAATATATTTTCATTGAAGGTTGCTATTGTTTAGGTTATCAAGTTCATTATGATTACACTAAGTGTACTCGATTCATGAATATTCACATATACATCAATTGTGAAAAGTTTATAGTACAGTATTTTTACACAGTATGCGTACATTGATTCCCATTTGACTGCAGGTATGGATTAAAATGTGTGTCCAGCCTGCAAACTCCGTTTCAGAAGAAAATAAAGAAGTTATAGCCATCTTGGCTTAATAAAGTCTTTTAATTTATTTTTATTTTACAGGGTCTTTACCCTTTCTTACATCACACCACTGGGTGTTGCCCTGGACCCTGTGCTCCCAAACTTAAAATTACAATCCTCATGCAGTCATGTTATTTAAATTTGATTTATGAGCCTAAACTTTTGAATCATGAATGTACACGAAACAACTTGTTCTGTAACCTTAATCAATGTAAACAGCTTGATGCTATCTTAGTAGATATGCAATATTCCCCAACTTGTCCTAACAGAATATAAGGTAAGGATAAAGAAATATTCCATGAACAATCACCAAAGTTCAGAATTTCAGTTCTTTATCTTGGGAGTGCTGAGTCTATTTTTCATAATGGAGAATTAATAATTTCCCAATAATCCGATAGGTCAGGGCAATCAATAGATTTTTAGAGGAGCAGTCCATTTAGCGTATGTGCATTTAAGAGTACCGGTAAGCACAAATATCTGACAGAAAAAAGCTTTGAAGGCCTGGCCTTTCATTGTATTGCAGTGGTTTGAAAACATGAAAGTTGCATTTTTGTCTTGAAAGTCTTCAATAAATTAGATTGATTGAACTTGGGCAGTACTGTAGAGTATGTGTGTGTAAGGTTGGTCAAGCTTAGTTTTAGATTCTCATTCAGTCCAACCTAATATGATCAGGGGGGAGGGGGGTAAGAATTTCTTCATAAATTTCTATTTTTAACCTTGTATAAATTCAGATCAATTAAATGTGTGATGAATAGAATTTCCTAGTAAATTTTCTGGTGTATTTCAGATTTCTAGATTGGGACAGATTTAACCTTATTAGTGTTTAAACAAAAATACATAAATTTTCCTCATTACCATATTAAACACTTCTGTACCTTGATTCATACATACAGATGGATGTATCACCATACAGAAATGCATTGTTGTTGTACTGCTGAATTTTATGTTAAATATAGAGGTCATCCCAATATGACCTCTCTATGTTTGTTAATCAGGAAGTATTTTTATGCTTTTTGTGGATTTCCGCTATTGGTACTTTGAAATATTGTGAAATGTTATTTTAAGGTCTAAAACGAAATTATTTTGTCCCTGTACATTATGATAACAGATTCTCTGCCATATCACTGATTTGATACACAGTATTATCCTAAAAATCGAGTCACCATGATTTTTTGTCTCTCCAAGCAGATTTGTTGTGATTATCACAGGAACTGTTCGATAGGCACTCTGAAGGTTATTTTTTGTAAAAAAAGATTTTTTTCTTTATAGTATAGAAATGTTACCATAACAAACTTTGATCAACATTCAAGATTTGAAGACTATAAGTTGGGTTGCCAAACTTGCAGTGTATTAAGCAGAACAGCCTCTCTTATAAGACTTGAAGAGTCATGTTTATCTTAGTCAAAAGTACAATTTTACAGAAATATACAGTGTAGGGTATTGATTATGTGTGACAACTTTTTGGTCTACAAACTGCATATGATGTGATGCTTTTTTCCAATCAAAAGTGTACAAGTGAAAAAATTTCTTTGAAAAATTGGGTTTTTTTATAGTTTCTTGCTTGTTTTTATATAAAGTAAAGTAAATAAAGTATTTACATTTGACTTAGATTATGTGTGTGGATGTACATTTCATATAAACATAAACATTTTTTCTAGCTTCCTTGTTCAATGTTTGTGATATAATGATATGGTTATGTTTTTGGAATTACATGATGTTACATATTTATTTCTTGCTAATACCTTATCACACCTTGGGGAAATTAAATTATTTATAATATTGAGGAAATTTCCCTTTAGCTATTTATAGAAATTGTTTATATCTGACATACACTTGTATGTTATATTAAGAGTGGTATGAAAGTGGACATTCTAAATCACACCTTGGGAAGTTTATAATAATATATAACATTGGAGTTTCCCTGAAGCTATTTAGAGAATAACTGTTTATCCCTAATGTACAAGGTGTTGTCCCAACCAAATGTTGCATCAAGAGTGGCTTATATGATAGTGAACATTATAAATCATTTATTTTTGTTAAGGTGTTGTATATTTATTATTATGATATTATTGTTATGTAAATACATTTATTTGTATAGGGGATTTTGAATAAGTCTCAAGGGCTATAAAAGTCCATAATTTCTACCAATAATATTATTGAATTACTATTGAAGAGAAGGAGTTAAATTGAAAAAAAAATGTCATATAAATATTTACGGAAATTGAAATTTAATTAATTACATTAATGATTTAGGGCTATGGTAGATTATTCAGAAAATTATTATTTTAACTATTTTTAAAATTTTTATTTTGCTTTTTTCCTTAAGTGCTCGTTTATGCAATGTGAATTTGACCATCTTGTTGGAATTTTCATTTGTTTTTTTGTACATGTGCAAATTATTGCTAGATATATGATTTTTTTCTCATGCATGGTGTGCTAGGAAATGTGAGGTGAATGAAAGAGTGCATGATGCAAAGGAATTATATATGTGCTGAACATTTACCAGTTTTAAGTATTTTAAAAATTGTAACTGCCTGATTATGACAACATCAGTTCAGTAGAGCTGGATTAGGGAGATTACTCCTGTTAACTTAATGCTTACATTAGAATTATAAAAATGGTTGACACAAACCTACCTACAATTTACAAGTGTTATGTTCATCCACATTGGTCTAGACTCCCTTAAACAAACAACAAGAATAAGGGTCTGTGGAATTACAGAAGTAGTCCTTTGTAGTAATGTCTTTAACTTTCTTGAATACGATTGGAGCATTGTCTTGATTTATTACTTCAAGATGTGATCATGTGTCGGATAAACATTTTCATATGAATTCATTTACTGTTATATCTTTGTTAAAAACCACGAAAACTATGAAGTGCAAAAATATACAGCCTTTTTCTCCTTGCAAAAACGGAACTGAAATTTAGTTCTAATGCCACAAACACTGTAGTTTGTGTAGACACTAAGTATGAAAAAAATTTAGGTAATATGGTCCAAGTTTTTTAAGAGTTCTCTTTATGTGGCATGTCAGTCGAAATCTATTAAAATTGGAATTCAGATTTAGCCATTTTCTTGTCTTTTTTTTGGTTTGCAAGATCATTTCTGAATTTCTGCTCGCTCATATCAGTTAAATACCCTGAAATGAAATGGGACAATGCATTGTAGGTAATGAAAACGCAATTAATTGTGCTCCATACTTTATATTAGAAAGTGAACAGAGAAGATATATCAGATTTGGATAGTAGCATTAGAAAAAAAGAAGGAAGAATGGTTAAAAGATGTTATTTTGAGGGAGAGAAAAAGAAATCCTGTTTCGTTATATAATCATTGTTTTTATTTTGTTTGATTCATTTTCTATTATACTGTGAATGTGGATATTATCACTAAGTGTTATTTTTATGACATGAATTGAAAGATTTTTGCGAATCATATATTTCTCTATTAATAACTACACAAGTTAAAAATATGAAATAAGCAAAATTATCCCCATTGAGACTTTCCATGTTTTCAGTATGTTTTCCAGCCATTTTATGCCATACAGAAAAATCTTTGAATAAGGTATTGGAAGATAAATATTTTTTTGGCCTTAAAAAGATAAAAGGATCATTGAATGTAAGCTTGTTTCATGAAAAAAAAACCCATACAAGTAAAACTTAATGTTTGTTGCATCATTAGGTCTTAGAATTTGGACCAAAAATGTGGCACAACACACCTTCTCTATCAACACCACATACTTGGGATACTTTAAATTCAGAAATTAATGCATTGTTTTATTTTTTTGCAAATAATGCATTGGGTGAATATCACAAAAATAAGAAGTAGCATTGTGATATCTGTTAACTATATTTGCAAGCAGGTTTTCTTGAAAACACATGATCTAATCTCACATTTTGGAGTGAAGTATTAAAATCTCATTAATAAATGAATGCAATAATTTCTGAATTTACAGTAGTGAATTAGAGAATAGGATGTCTGCTGGACATGCATTGGTACATGTATATATTTCCTAAACAGGGCAATTTTTGTATTTAAGAAAGGATGTCATGTCCTTTTCTTTACAACTTCACTTTCGGTGTAAAATTATGATTGTTTTGTTAAGATTATTGTATTAATATTAAAAGATACCTAATCATATGTGCGTATGGCCAAATTTTGGCTAGGGATGTGCGATATCAATATCTGTATATATTGTAAAAGGGAGATAATTTTATTGTGATTATTTTGGGGGATGTAACATATTGAGTCTCTTGAAATGTACACTTGAAACTATGGAATAAATATCTAAGGAAAAAAATGTTTGTAATCATTGAAAAATATATCTGTAACAGAAGTTATCCATAGCTCTCACAACTACCTTGCTGTTGTGATGGTTAGCGTGATCGCTTGAGCATGGAAGGTCGTGGGTTCAATTCCCGGTGGAGTCAAACCAAAGACATAAAAACTGGTAAGCTAAGCATGCAGCATTGAGAAGTTAGAGCAAAGACTGTTCGACCCAGAGTCAGAATAATGTGTCTTGGTAAATGGCATGTCCTCCTGCTAACTATTGCTTTTGTGATCTAGTAGTGTGTTGGTCTAGTACAAAGCAGGGTTCAACATCATCATTCATTAATATGCTCTAGTCTTGAATATGCATGAAATATTTGCCTCAAGGTCTCACAACCACCTTGCTGGTGTGATGGTTAGCCTGCTCGCCTCGAGTATGGAAGGTCGTGAGTTCGATCCCCGGTGCACTCAAACCAAAGACATAAAACTGGTAAGCCAAGCAAGCAGCATTTATAAATAAGAGCAAAGACTAGTCGACCCAGAGTCAGAATAATTTGTCTTGGTTAACTGGGATGTCTTACTGCAGACTTTTACTTTTGTGATCTAGTACATTAAAAATCTGGCTCAGTGTGTTGGTCTAGTACAAAGCAGGGTTCAACATCATAATTCAATAATATGCTCTCGTCCTGAATATGCATGAAATATTTGCCACTGGACCTTAAACAACATTCATTTAATCAACCATAGTTTACATGGAACGGTTTCTTCAAAACAATGATTTTCTTGGACAGGGTGTTTTGCATTTAATAAATAGAACCTGTTGAAGTACAGGTGATATGTTTTATTCTCACAGTTAAATGTATGTGGTTTTAGGAAATTTGAAGCAAAAATGTTCTTGGTGTACGAATTTTGTGAATTTTTTTCGGTAAATGGGTCTTGGAAAACTGCTTTGACCAAAATTGTTCATATGATAAAACATAGATTTTCATGACACATTAATAAGATTTTGTGAACAAAATGTTTAGACCATAGCCACATGGGAAATGGAAGGTGCCACTTTTTTGTCCTACCAAAATTTTTGGTCATTTTATTTCTTCTCCGTAGGACGTAACTTTTTGTGAAAGGAAATACCTCAAAAGGGGCTTATGTTGAAGACTAATTGTTCAGCTTTTTAGCGATGTAAACTATGTATTTGTATTCCTTTGCATTTCAATGCAGGATTCGAAAAAAAATGCCACCATGTCGTGTTAAGCCATTTTTGAAGTTCATTACCTTGTTAGTGTATGTAGTATATTTAGTTTATTTTATAATACGCGTCCTGCAGCTGTGTATCTGTCATGTAAATTAAATGAAATAGATGATTGTTGAAAGTCGAACAAAGTACAAATGTACATAACCCCAAAGACATTGAATTTTATGCCTCATCTTATGCAGCAGTAGAGTAAACATTTCAATTCTTCCGTACAAGGAATGTTTGCAGCATTTTTCTTTAGATATAGCTTAAACAAAATAAGATGATACACTTTCAAAGTACGAAGTGATACCGTGCAAAATATTGTCAAACCTGGCACTGAAACAAAGAATTATTACAATACCGAATAAAGCTCCTGTAGTTTTGTAATTAACACGCATGGTATACATAATGAACAAAATCTGGACAAAGAAAAGAATTCAAATGTGAAAAGTTGCACAACCACGTTTTTAAATACTAATTGGTATTAATTAATAATTATGTTTCATATTTTCATGAACAGTGACTGTTTTTCTCCACCAAGAGGTCATTCTGAACCTGATGCAATAACATTTTACCCTTACCCTATCACCACATTGGTAATTCGGCGAGTGCGTCTAACGAGGAAAGAACTGCATACCCTTCCAGAGCACCTGACTTGAACACTTTTTTTGGAGGGGGTCATTGCTCATTAGCGAATTCTTTCTAATTTTGTGTGTGTGTGTGGTCTGTGTTTTTCCGCCCGCTTTGTTCGTACATGTTCTCTGGTATCTATCGTCTTTCCACTTCGGTTTGTTTTTTATTTCTCTTTTTGTATTTCCGATGAGTGTTTGCTTCTGACAGATGAGGTCTTCTTAGGTTCAAGGCTGGAATAGCCCACCGTGCAACCAACACATCTCAATTGGACCAATTTCTATGTCCACCAAAACACATCATAATTAAAAACATGTAAAATTTTAAAATTTTGGAACGCATTAGTGATTAGGGGGACTTTAAGTAGCCCCATGGAATATTTTGCCAATTTATTTTTTTGCCACTTTTTACTGTTCAAAGGCAGCTATAAATAAGTTCCCGACATGTTTGGTATTACAGTGAAACCTCTCTAAATCGGTCCCTCAGAAAACTGGCCAACCTCTGTAAACCGGTCACAATTACATTAAAAGGATATCCATGGAATCGAATTAGCCTATTATGTTTTCCAATATGCGACTTTGATTTCTTATCCTAACTTAATTAAAAATCAATTGATAGCCATATAATAACTCAAATGTCGAGCGTATCAAAAATTGGAAAATTCTACAATTTTCCTATATATATAATTTGTTTTTTTACAGTTGAACACCATAACGGGCAAGATAAACAATATCAGGGCAATACAACACAATAAAATAATCCAATGTATTAAGAAACATAAAAAACCTACATATAAAGTCACATTGGCAAATATATGACAGTTAACACACCAAAAACTTGAATATTTGTCAAATATCTTTTTTGTCGTAGGTCAAATCAATAGAACTAGACATGTTTTGGAAAGACCTTTTCAATGATGCCCATCATGTCTACTTGAATGTACAGGAACATATTTATATCTGCGTTTTAATATGAACAATAGCTAAAATCTGAAATCGTCAAAAATATCTTTTTTGGTTATAAAAAGACCTACAAATGCGTACTAAAAGTTTTGAAGTTAACATGATTTTTCATCAAAGGGATGCTTTAGGCGACAAAAATTTGGCCCCTTAGAGAAGTGGAGGTTGCACGGGGGGGTTATCCTAGCCCACGTACTATTGGCAGTACCTGAAAATTGGTTGACAGTAAAGGAACTGCTTCGTCACTATTTTACAGGATCTAACGATCAGAAAATCCTCTATAGATCAAGAGGCCATCTGATCCCATTCCCTGTCCTTCTCTTGGACCACCGCATTTTTGTCCAAGCTAGACAACATCATAAATTTAACTGATAATTGTTTGTTTTCATGCAAATTTCCGAATATCGTAAGCTCCAATGTGAACCGAAGCTGTCAATACAAACTTGAATTTATTGTTAAAAACCATCGATGCTCAACTCTAAGACTTCGAGCATCTAGTCTGTAACTCACTGTATTCAGGGGGGAACTGAGAAAATAAAACAGCACCCCAAAATCCATTGTTTAAGATTCGCAACAATAAAAAATAATTTCTTACATCAATTAAGATCGATATTGAATAATATAAGGCTTCACACAACGTTACGTTTTTAAATGAGCATTTTCTCTGGGAATGTGTAACCAATATTAAACCAGAGGCTCCCAGGAGCCTGTCATAAAGTTTACATTAAAATTATTTGAATTAACTATGGTTTGAATAGCACAAGCAAGTTCGGCTGAGGCAGTCATCTTGGTTGGCGGATGCCCGATACAATTCTGAAAGGAATCCATCTAGGGACCATTTCACCAAAGATTGGTTCCAATGGAGTTAAGTTTAAGATGAGAAAATGTTTTAATGAATTTCCCATAGGATCCTACGTCATATTAAGTTGGGCAAAGGCAGCTGTCTTGGCGGATGTGGTCAACAGACAAAATTCTGAAAGAAGTTCTCCTGGGGACCATTTCACAGTTAAGTGCCAATAGAGGCAGTAAATCAAGTAAAGAAGATTTTTGTCATAAATTTCTCATATGGGC
>JAULBM010000027.1:3118285-3130017 GCA_032357055.1 Geukensia granosissima | reverse complement strand
GAAATAATCCACTCGCCCTTCGGGCTCGTGGATTATTTTCAACGAACCCACACTTATCCATTGTATCTCCTATACATACACTGGGTAGAGTTATTGATCAAGGCAAAATATTTTAAAACCAGTATAAGGAAGGCTTTATATGAACTATAGGAATAGAAACCGCTAACAAACTTGGATCAACTAAGTAAAATCCTGGTTTTTTATGGGTTTTGTCTAAAGTTGTTATATACCTTTGAAAGTCCAATAATGTATCTCATTACCCGACCCATGATTTGTGAGCTTTTGTTATCAAGGAATTGGGGCGGACCGAAATAGTTAAGTCGGAAGACAGACATGACCATGACCAACAAAATGATATGAAAGACAAACAATGAACACATAACACTACACACTGAAAACTAAAACAGTAGCAACACGAACCCTACAAAAACCAGGGTGGGTCCAGGTGCTCCGGATGGGTAAGCATCTCCTTATTTTTTTATTAACCTGTAGGTTTATAGTTCAAAATATATTTCATAACACATCAGTATTTAATATTATAATATCAACATACAGCTATAGTACAAACTTGTTTATGAGGATTCATAAACAAGTTTAGGGCTTTTGATAATCTGTTTCCCATAATTATTACGTTTTATTTCCGCTAAGGTAAAGGTAGCTTGAACACAAATACATGACCTAATGCAGAGTTTATAAAAGATTTCTCTGACGGTCACCTACATTATCAGTTTGATCCTTTTTAGTATGATTGGCAAAGTAAAGGAAAATTGATAAATAACAGAATAAGAAAATCGCACTTTTGGAATAATGTGATTGTTTTTTTTTTTTTGTCACAAATGGTGTAAATGATC
The DNA here is from genome assembly GCA_032357055.1 of Geukensia granosissima. Taxonomy (NCBI): domain Eukaryota; kingdom Metazoa; phylum Mollusca; class Bivalvia; order Mytilida; family Mytilidae; genus Geukensia; species Geukensia granosissima. The sequence goes on along the minus strand of JAULBM010000027.1, from coordinate 3,129,166 downwards.
AAACTAAACGTTTTACGACATGTTTGACAATTTGTTTGTTTTGTAAGCATGTTTTTGACGTAAAAAAAGTACAAAACGTGTCTTGATTCTATATTCAAAAAGTTCAAAATGGAAGAAAAAAAGCAAATATTGAGAATTGAGAATTTTCTTTAAATATTGGCGTTTACAATGACTCCCACAGATTTTTTTCACCTTATAATATTAGTAACATAAAGATCAAATATTAATACCAGAATCGATCTGCTCTTCATTGGTGCATATACGTATTAAGCAAAGCATAATGAATATAAGACCTATATTGGCAATATCAAAACGAATGATCGCGCTTTTTACTAATGTAAAATCCTTTTGACATTAATAACGCAAAAACACACACGTTTAAATAAATTTGGTTAAAAATGAAAAAGGAAACTATACTTCGATTATGACAAGAGAACAGACATGGTAAAGTTGAAGGAATTTCGTTTCTGATTTGTCATTTATTCCACTTGAAAGCACGTTTGAACCGTATGAAACCGAAACATCACAGAACGCAAAACTTAATCTTAATCAATATTTCTTAGTTGGCTGAAATTGTATGGTCAAACGGATTTTTAGCTGAAATCGTATGAAATTGTCATAGTTGTATGTTTGTTTTCTGTTTTATGTGTAAACTATGCCACATTTCCGGTCTTGTTTATGTTCTCGAGATTTCCGTGTCTTTTGATTTGTCCACTTTTGTCTGTCCATTCGTTTTTTCCTCTATATGCCGAGTCTACATGCAAATTTTAAGTAATCTCCCTTTTCTATATATATGTTAATATTGTTACCAATGCTATGAGAGTCTGAACGTATATACTGCCTGTTTATAAGAACTTTGGTCAGTTCGTGTGAAATTAATATCACTTCCACGATTAGGTCTTACTTATACGTTGTCGCGCGACATCTAGCGACTGTCATCCGAACATCGCGCGACTACCGCATGATGACGCGCGATTTTACCTGAGAGTAAAAGTTTAAACTAACTACGAAAAGTATAAACAGCCACCGATTTTCGCTCGACGTCGCACGACATCACGCGACGATCGCTTTTGAAGTATTAATGAACCCTTGGTAGTTTATATTTGACACCCTCTGTTCAAGTAATTCTCCCAATCCAGAACAAGATTCTAAAACATTAAATTTGTTCTTCTGGCATTTAATTTTTCGGCCTTTACGGTTAGTTTTATTTGCCTCTTGGTATACTTTCCCAAGGTTTACTTGGCAAGAATAAGAAACACACAACATTCTAATGAACTTAAATCATCCAAAGAATTCCTAAAATAAGCAGGCAGGTGTTACTTTGTCAATAATTAATTATTTGCTGCCTCGGCTTTAGACAAGTTAATATAATTATTAAATTTATTGCCTAATATTGGGCCGTAAGTGGTTGCTATTACACAACGTTGGTATGTTTACATCGACTTCTAAATGGCTAGATATCGTCCTTGTTTGATATTTACTTGCAAGGTCTGGGAGAAATATTGTTGAGCTGTGTAGAATACCAGTGCGAGAGATCAAAAGTTCAAAGTCCAAAGAGACAAGAAAATTTAAAACAAACTTAAAGATAAAACGTAAACAAAAGGAACAAAAGCTTGGGATCCACGAACTCCTTTACAAAGGAGTTGGATCAGGTGCTCCGGAAGGGTAAGCATCACCTGTCTTGCGCGCAACACAAAGTATTGAAAATATAAAATTACCAATTTTGAATAAAAATGAATTTCGGTTTGGTGTTATAATTATGTACCTTTCAAGGAGTAACCACTCGTCAATAACATTAGAACCAAAGCAAAGGAAGTGAGACAACCTTTAATGTCAATGGCTACCTTATCAATCAAATGAGAGTTAATCGTGAAATTTATACGATTCATTCTTCTAAACAGTATGAATGATAACAATTAAAAATTTTTAGGGTTGAAAAATCCATCTAAGTACAAGAAGCCTTAAGATCACGCTCATGACATCGTTAAAAATAAATAGTTTCTTAAGAAATCGAGCTTGACATCTGCTTAAGAAAGCGTAATCAATTAGTGCCAATTAAGTAGTTGTTGAATTAGATTCCATTCCAAACCCATAAAAGGATTGTTAGATTATAATGATGAATATTTCTTTAATGGTTCAGATACAGCAGTTTGATAATTTGATTTGGAGTACCAGACAAAACTTAGGGCATTCACATTTGGTGCACAGTTTATGAAAAAGCGAGATTCTACCTCCAGAGTCAAACAAAAACTAGCATTATATTTGGTATACGTAATAATTTTCCTCAAAGGAAATAAAAAGAGTCATAGAATGGAAAAAAAAACCCAAAAAACGCAGCACAGAAACGCCAATCACTCTATCAGAAAGCGAATATATCACATTTTGTTCGAAAGATTCGTCCGTTAGGAAATACATTTTTTCTAAAATATCTAATTTTTCGTTATCCTTTTTTATTAAAAGTGAAATAACTAATTAACATACAGAACGAAAACACACACGTAAAGCTAACATGCTAATTTAGAGCATGTTAAATAAATGAAGTTGCTTTTGCAATTACGATCTATGACATGCAATCTGACATATACAATGAATGATCTTGGGAATGATCATATAACCAAAGAATAGGAGCGGTTGTAAAATTAATTCCCGTGTTCCATTTGATACAGACATTTTCGGAATTGCTTAGTTAAAAGGTAGTTTTAGAAAAGTTGAAAAGGAATTGTCAAATTTTTGTGAAATTGTACCTAACCGAAATTTAGAAAATGTTTTGTTTTGTAATATAGAGAAATATTTAAACATGATTATGTAGATGAAAGACATGCAAATTATGAAAAAACTAAACAAAAAAAATCTTTTGAACAAAATGTTCTACATTGTGGTTCTAATTTTTCAACCAGTTGTTTTTCATTAATAATTTGACATGATTTTTACGTACTTATTTAAATACAAACAGAACAGAATGGCATAACTACATGTATCTATATAAAGAAGCACGATTAACTTGAAACTTGGAAAACGCTTTCGCTTTGCTTTGGACTTCAACAAAGAACGCCTTATTGTCGATTATGCGGTATCGCCAGATACGTAAAGACATCGTGAAAGCCTATGTTACTTATATGATTACGTTAGCAGCGTTGACAGTCTTTTCTTCTTGCTAATACCCGTCAAAGATTTAAAGGCTGCATATTTGAAAAAATTACAGAGTTGATATAAAACCTAATAGTGGCACTTCAGTGCAAGAAAATAAAACGTAATTTGAGAATGAATACAATAACTTTCGTTAGATGTAAAGCAAAACTTTGTTTCTGCTTTCAGGCCTTAAGAATTATTATAATAACATTGATATAAAACCTAAAAGTGGCACTCCAGTTCGAGGAAACAAATAAAAAACGCCAATAGAGATGTACACAAGCCACTTTCGTTGGATGTAAAACAAAACTCTGTTACTTTTTATCTTTAGAATTATTATGATAAATCATAGTTTAAATAATATCTGAATAAAATTATCAAAGCAAACCAATGTTTTCAGTAATATTAAGAAAATAACTTACCGAATGGTAGTATGAGCTATATATATCACGTTTTTCTCGTTGTCGAGCTAATTCAGCAGTTAAGTTATATTTCCCATCAATTACTGTTATGATCTCGCTGTTTCCGCTACTATCAGTGTTTCTTAGCAGTATATACAAACAAAATGTACACAAACTTATGTTAACTACTAAAAATGTGTAAATTATTTTTAAATGTAATTTAAGGTTACATTCTGTTCTTGGTAACTCCATTTTGGTAGAAATCATCTGGAATGAAATTTACATGTGCAACTGTTCCATAACCAGAACTTGTTAATATGTGTATTTTCCCCCAATTAAATTGGTTGGCTAATCCCGGAAAATATTGGAAATATAGTAATAGAATATATTCAATTATATTTAACTATGTAGCCTTTGAACAGATTAATAACTGCCGTTAAAGTTACGGAAAATGAAAAAAGTAATTCCAAAGCACGTGGTGCTAACATTATTAGGTCTATCGATCACATGCAAACACCGGACTTAAAAGATTTTATGCAACGGAGGTAAATAGCGTGAGAAACGGAATCTTTCCCATATTTGTACTTCAGTTAAGATATTGACTTCCATCGAGACTTTTGTTTGTAATAAATGGAAAATAATTGAAACTCTTGTTCAACCATGCAAGATACCGACCAATCAGATCGTTCATACGTAGTAATTAGGCGTAACTTTCCCAATGTATACTGTCAACGAGTAGTCGGATATGTCAATTTACAGTTAAGAACTAGTTATTTTTTCCTTATCAGAGTGGCGATTGTATTCCAATGGGAAATGTAATCTTTGTTACCGAGATTACTTTCTATATGGGAAATTGATAAACGTTTTCGTTAGACGTTATTTGGCGTTATTTAATGATTAATTTATCAATCAATGATGCAGGTTATTCATTATCATTAATCAATTAATGCCATAATTTTTTTAATAATTGGATTTCCTACAAAAACATGTTATTGGTAATAATTGCGTCAATTAAAACTGTAAACAAACCTGAACTGCTATTTTTGGGGTTACAGCAGAAAGAGTACGATTACATGACAATTGTAATACAGTTATATAATGGAGGTGTGAACAATTGACCAGAATTTTTGGAATGCAGTTCTGAAATGACAGTACCAATTAAACAAAAATGTTCGAGTCCATTGCCTTCACTCTCGATAAATAAATGTTTTATTACACTGTAAAATAATTTCTAGATGAAAGAAAAGGGTATATTTTAATTATTCATGAACAAAACTTAGCCATGTTAACAAATAAAAAACCGTATAATGAGAATGGAAAACTTTATGGTCGTCTGCAGTATGTGTAACACATGCCTAGTTCTATATGTCTAATTCGTAAAAACGTTTCAAAGACGGGTTGGGATTGTATTTATTTAGTGGGTCTACTTGTATAGGGTTTCAAAATGCCAATGACAATAATCTGCACTAGGTTATTTATTTGGAATCAAATATTTTTAAAGCTAGTCTAAAATATGGCTCTACGTCTGTTGCTAGTATGTTGGAAAGATACGGTTTACTTTTATCCAACATTGTTTTTTTAAAGTTCCAAGATTGTTTTGTTTTCTTAATTTTGTCTTATCAAAATCATTTTGTCATGAACTCTGTATTTCATTTGGACCATGAATAAAACTTGAGTTTCATGGGGTTTAATTGATCTTCCTTTTATGGTTCCTTGGCGTGTCTGACGAGGGGCGATTCAGAAAAGCGCTTTACACGCAGTTAAATTTGGCTTTTTTGAATATTTGTTATAAACGTATGTAAGAAGTGGATCGTGTCTTTCTGGCAAATATTCCATATTCTTTCAAATATACAGACATATTTAAATGCTTAATATGTTAAAGCAGACGGATGAAAAAAAATAACTGATAGTGCGTACATGGAATATCTTATAACCTCTGATATGATCATTGGAAAATTAAACGCTGATTTTTGACCGCTTTACTTCATGTGATAAAATCATTTAGAAATAAAAACGCACAATAGCACCAAGACCAACTAGGGACAATACGGAGACAGCACAATGAAAACTCCAAAGTAGGAAGCAAAAACATCCATTGGTTTTGAGGAAGAAAAAGCAACTGTTTCAATAGTAATATAACACTAATTCTCCGAATACATCAATAAACCTGAAGGAGTTTATCTTTATATTGGGTTAATCAGCGTCCATTATGTCATGTCATGAACTATATCATCTGGAACATTTTAATAGAATTTCATAACTGTTCTTTCTATATATTTTTAAAATGAATCCCGAAAAGCGCTTAACATTCAGTGAAATATGGCTTTGAATGTTTATTATAAACGTACATGTATGAAAGATGTGGATCGTGTCTGTCTGGCATATATTCCATATTCTTCTTAAAATAATAAAACTGAGTTTTTCTCCTAAGCTGTGTGAAGGTCGTTAAAGCTTCCCCGTGCTTGAGTTAAATATACGCATTTTTATTTTCTGGTACTTGAATGTATGTAAAAACGATACAATTTACATCTTTCTAACGTGATTGTTTCTGTAAAATTTCCTGATTATTATCTTTATATTTGGCTTATCGGCGTTCATTACGTTGTGATATATATCATTTGGTCCTAGGATGTAACAAAAAATTCATAGAATTCGACATGTCTTCCTATTTTTGGCCTATTTTTTCTGATGTAGGGAAATTTAGAAATGCGCTTTAAACACAGTTAATTTTAAGTTGGCTTTTAAATATTGGTTTTTTAAGGAATGCAAGGTGTAGATCGTGTCTTGCTGGCATTTGTTCTATGTTGTTTCTTTTCAATATAAAGTAAGCATCCCATTCAATCAATATCACAGCATATAAATGCAATATTAGGTAATTGTATGAAAGATACCAACTTTTTTTGTATGAGGCCCAGAAACTGGGGAAAAGAGAGGTTTACCAAGCCCTTCAACAGTTTCGTGCCGTATACAAAAATGTTTATATTTTACAGACATTGACCTAATATTGTTTTTATACTGCAGCTATAAATATATTAAGATTATTACAAAATTATTAAATTTACACAATAACAAAACGTCGTCTGTCCCTCAACGAGCCCCTGGTTTGCTTTAAAGAAAATGATATTGACATTGTACAAAATACCACTATGTTTAGGAAATATAGCCTACAGGAAATAGTCCAGCTGTAGTATAAAAATGTTTGATTGCACTTCGGTTAATCACGGATATGGCCACCAGGTGGCTTGATGACATAGTTTCACAGATTTTTAACATTCGTAGAATCAAAGCTTAAAGGTCGTCCGTTGGTTGAGCAGGGCATATGAATTGTCGACTACCCCTTCTAGGAACAAGTGCCGGCCAGAAAAAGCACTACGCATCTCTGTTCTAAAGGCCCTGGTCATCTATAAAGGCGTATCTGGTTTGGGGGGTGTAAAATCCACAACGATGCACAACCCATTCAAGAAGCTCTTTGTTTCGAAAATGAAATGTCTAACGTTTATGAACGTTGAAGACCCAATGCAACTGCTCGTTTTTAATTGGTCAGTAGGCTGGCAGTTGTAAGGCTTTATTTTCTTTCTCTTCCCAACCAACAGTTTTTCCATCAACAGTCTATATGATGTTTTATTTTTGGTTAAATATAACAGTCCTGAATATTAATGGAATTTTGCCCACTGCATGAACGTAGAGCAACAATCAATCAAGCAATCAGTATAGGCAGTTGTTAAGGTGATTGATAAATTCCATAGGAAAACATCCCAGAATTTAGGATACCATTTAGAAGTTTAGCTGCAGTTGTTGGCCTTTCTTGTTCTTCGATCATTTTTAATTGACCATGACCCCCAAAATGTTCAATATGGTTCAGATTTTGAGTAAGAGCTGGCCATTTTATAACATTGATGTTACTCTGTTGCAATAAAAGGAATTCGAAGATATCAAGGGGGGCAGACAGAAATCGTTAGGTCGGAAGACAGACAAGACCATGTCAAAAAAAAAAATGAAACTAGACAAATATAGAACACACAACACTACACTAAAAACTTAAGCTGGAGTAACACGAACCCTACAAAACCATGGTGAGTTTAGGTACCCCGAAAGAGTAAGTAACTCGTGCTCCAATAGTCTTTTGTAGCCCTGGACGTATGCGTACATGCACTATCTTGCTGGAATGTATTGTTGTGATGTTGTTGGAAATATTGCATTGTTTCTTATTGATCGGCAATGTGTTCGAACAGTGGTTCGTGCACTTTCAGTGCATTTGATGAATAGATTCGATAATGAAACTGGTCTGCCAAGGGATGGTATCTTTGTGGACGTTTTTTGTTCTGTTAGTTGTGTTATACCTAAATGCAGTGTTGAAGTCGTAGGTAATCACTCTGGCAGCTTGTTCTGCCTGCACCCTACATATGACTTTTTTCTCTGTTGCTTTATGACGTGGTGTAGAACTGATACAAATAATCGTAAAGAATATAAAATTCTCTTATGCATGACAATCGTAAAAATTTAGATGTTTAAAATCGAATAAAATCAACCTTTTGAATGTAACTAACGTTAACTTGGTGTATTGATTTACAAAACTGATCTCTAAAACATTTTTAAAATCTTTATTTGATTAATTAAAGATAATTTTCAAAATGCATCAAAGTTTCTTTTGCGGTTTGGTATAAAATATGCAAAGGCAGATTGTAACTAGTTAAAGCCCTTTACTCACTATATGTCTTTGGCATTATACAATTTATAATGCCAAAGACAACTCCTTGTAACCTTAGAGGAGTGCGATGTTTGGTTTGATTGAATGAAAAGGTACAATACTGCGCAAATGCAATTTATGGAGCATGTGCATATCAAATGGAAAAGGTACACAAACATAATGCGAAATATTTGCAAATGTTATGCAAAAGCACTCTCGTTGATGATTACGTCCATGTGCAAACTTCCATTTTTATCAAGACTTATGGTAGTACGATGAGAACTCTTTGACATTTAATCCATTTAATCTCCGTTTTCAGCATGAAAATATCCTTTTAATCTTAAAATTACAAAGACATTTAAAAGACAAATTGACATCATGCAACGTCTAAAGCCACACAAAGGAGGTTTTATTGCTCACAGTAAATGCCGAATTCGAAAGAACAATCTGTTATTACACCTTTCGTATTTATCAAATTGCTATTTAACATCATCCGTAGGTGTAACAAATGCATCGAAAAGATAACTTTAAGGATTTTCTGTTAAAAAAGGATTTGAAACACAAATACTTGAAATCCAACTCTTATCATTATAACCGGTGAATTTTATAGAAATTATAATAAAAAAGGGTTTTGGATTTGTAGGATTTTAGTGATTTTTCCACAGTTCTATCTGACTTTTGAACATCTCGAATTAGTAAACTTAAAATCGTATTCTGTTTCGCACGCCGCATTCACACTCAAATAAGTAAACACCCCAATCAATCCTTTAAGAATGATTGAAAACAGAAAACGGCTTTAAGGTAAATCACTATGTATATTCTATGAAAAGAAGGCTTTCCGAAAAAAGACCGTGGATATAAAAATAAACGGTGCTTTTAACTATTAAACAAAATGAAATAATTTTGGCCGAAAGTTTCGACATCATATTTCCACTTCTTTAAAACAGCGTTTTTACTAATAGATATTTACAGGGAAACAGCAAAAAGATTCACATTCGAAACAGTTAACATTTAAAGTCTGCGAAACAAGTAAGTCGTTACGGTAATCGGAGACAATGAATGAAATTAAATCTCTTGAACTAGAAGGATAGAATGCCGAATCCGGATAAATTTACATTGAAGACAAAGTAAGTATCCAATAAAACCGACTTCAAACCTCATTTGTGAATATATGTCCAGGCATAAGTGCAGATGCATAAACACAAAAGCAATCACGTTGAAAAAATTCCTGAATATCTTAATTGTCGTACTATTGCTTATTTCAATATACTGTATACGTATTCTGAGGACTAATCTCAAAAAAGCAACACTGGGACCATAACAAAGGAAATAACTCCAGAAACAGTAGAATATGTACTGATATCTATTGACACAAATTTAAAAAGGATGCACAATGCAATGCGCGAGTTACAACGGACAATATACCAGACAAGCCCTTTCTTATTTCAGGGGATTTACTTGAATAAAATTATGACATCATGTACTCAAATCAGTCTACAGACATTTAATGTATTGTTTATGTTATAATAATGTACAACAATTTAAGCAAACCGTTTGCAGACATCCACAATAATTATCTATGGGGCAAAATGACTGTTTTAATACTCTTTTCCCGTGTAATTCACGCGCATTTGTTTTAAAACAATTATCTTTTGAGGTTCTTTCTTGTAGGTTATACATAACTTGTACGAATATACCATTAGTCACGAGCAGATTGTTTAAATCAAACCTTTGCTTCAAATACTGATTCTAAAGATTAGTTTCAACGATTTTAAATGCCTTAGCATAAAACTTCCGTGCATCTTTACATCAAAATTTACAACTTATAACACCCGATTGCTTCAATACAGTAGCCTCTTCGTGCAAAATGGAAGTTAATTTCAATAAACACAATAGAGCTACCGTATCAATAATTAAAGTCGCAAAAAATGTCAGGATGATCCAAGAGAAAGAGGTTCAGAAAGGAGTTTAAAACACCTCGGATTAAGAGGGAGCTAATAACCCCAAAAGACTTGAATGAAAAATTAAGTAAAGAATGAAAAAAAAATTAAAATAAAAAAGCGGATGCTGAACAGATTGACAAAACAAAAAAATGTGATATTTCGATAACGTTTAGAACTTGATGTACGCTGATTTCACGTTTTCAACCTTTAGTGCAGAAAGATTATGTAGTACATATATTCTACACTGAATGTATTTGAATATTTGAGTTTTCACGGTTATTTCTTTGGACGATATATTAACATTGAGAGAGCTTTGGACAACGATCGAATTTTTTCAGAACAAAATATTACAAATGAATGAGGAAGAGTAAATGTCAAAACGATCGAACCAAATCTTTAAAAAGATACTTGTTACGTTCCCGCCATGATATGGCTGAAATATTGCCGACGTGGCGTTAAGCAGCAATCAACAATCAATCAATTAAAAAGATGCTACCGATTGCTTTATATCTAGATCCTTTACCGACTCGGGCAACTACCAAAGCAACCAGAACAAATTTGAGAGATTTGGATTATCTAAAGGAAAATCGTGGTTTTCAGACGTAGCATAATATACATTAAGAAAATGTGTCCACGGGAAACGGATGTCCCCTTCTCGACAGGACGTCGTCATATGATAGAGACAGAGTTACAACTTAACCTGATAATGCTTCAGACTAAA
>JAULBM010000027.1:3108147-3118185 GCA_032357055.1 Geukensia granosissima | reverse complement strand
GTCGATTGTCGTGTTTTATGTATAGTTTCACATTTTGTATTTCGGGGCCTTTTACAGCTTTCGTTATGGTATGGACTCTAGTTCATTGTTGAAGACCATAATGGGACCTGTAGAAGTTTAAATTCTACTGTCATTTGGTGGGTGGCTGTCTCGTGGACAATCATGCCACATCTCCTATTTTTATATTATTTTCTAAATAATGAAACAAATCTTTTGAATAAAGTAAAAGGAGCCTATAATAAGGGTTCACCTAGAGCGTAGTATTTTAAAATGAGACAGATTTTTGATTTAGATAAGTGCGAACTTTTCTTAGTTTTCCATCAAATATCCATATATCATTATCGTAAAACAAACTTCAGTAGAAAAAAATAATACTGATATCTCCAATTTTCAATTATCATTCCCACTTACTTTATTGTTGCATCACTGTTAGATATATAATAATGCAGTGTTGATTCTTTCAACTGAATGAATACAGAGTAATTGCACCATGCTATTTTCAAGGGTAACAGTTTTTTTATTCGATCTATTGTACCGAAAGACAAAGTATGGTAAGACTAAATTTTGCCCCAAAATTTTCCAAAAGTATTACAACAGTCCAAGTCAACTAATTTAGGATAAAATCAAGTATTAACATATAGCATGTTACAAATTCGTATTAATTTTACAATGTCTACGGTTTCACAGCCCAAACCTGAACAATTACAGTTTCCTGAATTAAAAATACTTTCGATATTTTTTTGCAAAAGGTAAAGCGCGCATTCGTGTTCAATCAAGATATTTTCATCTCATATGTACATAACATAGAAATGCGCTCAATATTTTCTGGGCTTAAAACTGGCTCAAATTGGTAGTTTTCCTTGAAATTGTCGAAGAAATTGCAAATTCGACAGGAAACGAGGATTCTTTGCAAAAGACCTCCCATAGATGCTTCGTGACAAGTTGAAATCCTTTTGGTCTGGTAGTTTAAAGACCATTTAAAATCAGCCAATCAGAAACAAGAATTGCTTGTGTAGTCCGATTTGGACTAAACGTGGAAACTTTGGTAAAAGTCCTTCCATTGATGCTTCCTGTAAAGTTTGATTCCATTTGCCCAATGGCAGTTTCATAGGAGAAGGTGAAATTTTAAAAGTTTACTTTAAACTTATTTTATTGTCAAATAACATAGACAATTGGATAAGACACAAGTTATTAAAACTTATTGATGTCTTCTCCGTAATATACAATAGCAACTACATAAACGACAATATTATAGCAAATACATTATTGAATTTTATGAAATTACAGTAACATAGCATAGTAGTGACGTGGTATATGAAATATGAAAAACAAAAAGGAAAGTTGTTGTCGTCAGTTGCATCTTGGAATTCTGTTGAACTCAAATAGACAGGCACTATTGGATGTTTTACAGTTTACGCGCAAAAGTTCGTTAACAAACTTTTCATAAGGTTAAGAGGAGTAGTTTTTACATTTCATGGCGGATTCAATACCCCCAGATTGTAGTTTTGATTTTAAAAAGTGCTTTTCAAGCTTTTTACACTAGGATAGAAGAAGCTAGATTAAAGTTTCTATTGTATTTAAGAGTTATACCTAGATAAAAATATTTGCTAACAGTTTCAATATTGCTTCCATTTATTGTAAAATAGTTCAAAATGATTTGCCATTTGAGTTGAAAACAATCGCTTTAGACTTTACGATATTTATTTCAAGTTTCCAGTCTGAGCAAAATGCGGTTAGTAGGTCTAGATTTCTTTGAAGTCTACTCGGACTGCTAGTTAGTAACACTTAATCATCAGCATAAAACAGTGTATTTTAGAGTTACCTATTGATAAAGGGTCAATACCTTCATTGTCAAGAATGTCATTAATATTGTTGATAAAAATATTAAACAATAAGGGGTCTTCAAACAGCACCCTGTTTGACTCCGCTCTCAGAGATAAATGGGTCGCTTAAGCCTTCATTAAATTTTACTCTATTAGAAGTATTGCTATACATAGAAAAACGACATTAAAATTTTTCTTTGGAATACCATTTTTAAGTAGGATGTAAAATAACCCAGTAAAACCGGCATGTAGAACATGGTTAACATATGTTCTGATGAGCTTTAAATTCAGTGTCCAAATATAAAAATAACGTCAAGACTAACATATATAACAACACTCAAACATTATACAAGACAAAGGAAGAGACATGCAGACAAAATTATTAAGCAAAACGAAAAGAAAAGCAAAGCATGGCACAGTCAGCAGTGTATGAAATATGTCTGTTTCCAGGTAATAGTAAAATCAGTAAAACAGAACAGATCTTTTTTCATCAGGATATAATTACAATGTAAATTTGTGTTTGATATTTATTTCAATACGGAATCTCACAAAAGTCTGTAATGAAGCAGGGTTCAGATGATAAACAAGTCAACTGTGAGCAGGTGCTTGTTCGTGCTGCCACCTATCAAAGATCACATGTATTACACGGATGGATATGATTGGATAACAATGGAATAGACCCCCTACGAAGTCAAAATCATAACAAGCTTGTCCTTTTCTGCCATCATGGCGAATCCACGGAAGTTCAGTGAAAAAATAGCATTACACAATCAAAAACAAGCAGAAGAAACTGCAGCTTTCGAAGCAATCATGCGAGATGTAAACTGTGTTACGAAGGTATGTCAAATATGTCAGACGAAACGTCTGATTCGTAATAAAATTCAATGTCGCCTAAACCAAATTATCGTAATATTTGGCAATATACACATGTTAACTGTATAATTATTTATTTTATTCTAGGTCAGTGGCATTCAAAAACAGCATCTTCAGCTCCAACAGAACATAAGTACACAGTACAGAGCAGGGTCTCTCCCCAATGTAAACCAGATGGTGACAAATTCGGGTGTCGATTTACAGGTGAGACTATTTACGTTGACAGTTCAAGTCATTTGTAGCTTACTATCTCGGTATTGTGTTGTGATGTCTTTAAACACAATTAATGATATGCTTTGCAAATTTTTAGAATGCTTTTCAACATTTGGATGATTTAAGAGGACCTATGCCAAACCGGATGGACAACAGATTTCATGCAGCCCGAGACAGGGGCAGACCACTTGGACCTCACAGACGAGGATTTCCAATTGATAAAGCTAGGGTAATTATTTAATGTTGATTTAATGCGTAAATATAAAAATATTATTATTTTTCTCATTGCAATATATATGAAGATTTTAGTAAACTCAGGGATGTATCTAAATATACGTCCCTGGTAAACTATATTGTCTCCCTTGTAAAGTATCATAATCGGTACCTCATAATCATTGAACAGTTCGATATCATAAAACTACATCAAATTCTCGAGGTGGTTTGGTTACAGACTGATTACCCATTGAATTCCATTGTAAAAAAGGCTGTGTATTTTTTGTTAATTGCAAGGTAATACCTGGAACAGCCTGTTTATTGGGGGTGGAAATTAACCCCAGACAAATGATTTATAATTCAGTTTAATGAAACAATATTGGATAAATAATGTAGTAAACTAAGTTAAAACTGGTAATAGGTAGAATAGTAATTATGGTAAGCATTATGGAATAGTAAAAATCTTTTTGCCCTAAGAATTTCCTGTCCACTTTCATTTTTACAAAGTATAAGTCTTGAATTGAATTATATGTGACACAAGACAAATTTGCAAATTAAAAACAAATGTTAATCAATGTCACACAAAAAATTAAAATGTTTACATAGATCGTTGAGTGACTCTCATGGTCTAGGCATTTGATTAAAAAATACCTGTACAGATCACTGTAGCCTATAACCTATACAATGTTTTCGTCTGACTTTGTACCATACAAAAATGGGTTGAGTTTAACTGGCATCGCAAGTGATAGGGTTTATCAGTCACCTGCCCTAAGGTTTTTGGTTCTCTCTTGGTACATAGACACCCTCCACCAGTAAAACTGACAGTCGCGATATGACTGAAATATGATTGACAGTGGTTTTAAACCTTAAACAAACAAATATAAAAAATATGATTTGGCAGCATTGTCAACTTTTTTGAAAGATTTAGGATTTTGAGTCGGTCATATATCATTTGCAGGGCTCACACTGGAGGGCGAAGAAATCACCTTCTGGACCATCACTTCGCTCTACAAGTCTCTCAGGGTGAAGTTTGAGTCACTCTGTAAATTTGAGAAGTTGCTCTGAGAATTTGTGAAATCGCTCGGGTCATGCTGCAATATCACAAAGTCGAGGAGAAAATTCGTAAATTCTTACATTCGAGTTAGAATATTGTCAGTTTGCCTTTATTTTTTGTAAAAAATTTGCCTGGAACGTGAATATGGAAGAGTAAATCAGATAAACCGGGCTGAAATGATGCAACCGCCATATTTGTTTATCAAGGGGAACAACTGTAACTTACCGGTGATTAGTGAAAACGAACCAAACTTCTGTTTTTGGCCAATCTCAAGGTTTTATTTCATCAATTTAGTTTGTTTCAACTTGCATTTAAGTTATTTGTTTCAGCTTGCATTTTATGTTATTAAAAGCACAGTCATTCTCTTCTGCCAGCGCACATGGCATGTGTTTTCTTTACAAAGGTGAACAGTATAATGAAGTACATGAAAAAAGTACTGACTATTTACTGAAGGAAGTTTAGGGTTTTTAATAAAACAATAAATATTTCTTTATTTATTTTATTTTATTCCTTTTCATTTGAAAAAAAGTTTTCAAACCATTTTTCAAATATGATAAAGAACCAAAAAACAAATAGTTTGGTTTCCTTGACTTAAATACTGATAAAAAGGAAGATGAATAAATTCAGGAAGGACAGTAAACCCATCCCTTAATTATAATTTTCTAAAAATTTTCTTTTTTCAGACAAGTTGTTCACCATATGGGTCGGCCTATTTGTCACCACCGCCAGATACAAGTTGGAGAAGGTAACTGTTCCTAATAAAAATGTATATTGCTTGTGACCTAATTTAATATGTTGTTTGTGTATAACAATTTTTTAAAGGACTAATTATTCGAGTGATCACACAGTGTGGGTGTAAATAGATTAAGTTTTAAAATAAGTGATATGTGGTATTTAAAAAAAATTATTATTATAAAAGAAAATAAAAAAATATCATGTTTATTTTGGTGTTGTGTGGGTTTTTGATTGGTATATGATTTCTTATAATAATTACTAAATGGAGTTAGTTGATAAATTCATCCATTGAAATGCATAAAAATAAGTTAATTTAAAGATTTTTAAGCAAAATAGCTGATATTTCTTCATTAGTTGTTGTGTTGACAGAAGAGTATGCATGGGAAATTACTCCTTTTGTGCAAAATTTTAAATGAGATGAAATAAATGTCATAAATGAATAATTAAACACTTTTTTTTAAAACCTGAAATATATTATTATTAAATTTACCAAAAAATAATTTGGTAAAAATTGGTTCCTAATAGCACTGAATAGAGAAAAATAAATCAAGTCAATAAATGGGTTAAATAAATACTGCTAACTCAAACTGATTTCCAAAACAGCAAGAAAAAGTATCAGTCTCCAGAGAAAAGTCTTGTCTAGTTGGTCTCAGGCCCTCTGATAAAGATATCTTTAGTCCATCCCTCCACAGAGCCTCGCTGTGGACACCGATTTTCTTTGCAATTGGGTCTAAGACCAATATACCCTCCCACTAGGGAAAGATACTATATATCTCACCTTAAGCTACTTTCATCTTAAGCAAAATCAAAATTGTTCACAAAACTATGGTTTAATATTAATAAAATTTTTATAGAAGTGTTTTGTTTCTCAGATCCCTCTTTTTTCACTAAAAATTATGCAC
Source organism: Geukensia granosissima (assembly GCA_032357055.1). NCBI lineage: Eukaryota > Metazoa > Mollusca > Bivalvia > Mytilida > Mytilidae > Geukensia > Geukensia granosissima. Next base: position 3,112,372 of record JAULBM010000027.1, on the reverse strand, counting down.
ATTTTTTTATTACAATATCACTAAAAATTCATTTTTACTTAGTTTTTTGTTAAATACTTTTACTGGAGAAAAGTTATTGCCCTTTGCAATGTACCTGTAAGTCTGAGAAAGTTCCTGAGTGTCATATATCTATAAAACAACTTAGAGCATGCTTTGTTAATACATGATTTGTGAGTTCTTTTAGAAGAAATGACTGTCAGCCTATGTTAGTCAAGTTAAGCACAGTATATAACAAAGAATTTTATCTTGGCAACTGCATTTCAATTTTAATAATTAATACACCCATCTGTTTGATTTATACTACACCAAAAAATTTAAAGTGAACAATTTTTTCATGATTTGATTTCAATCAGATTGTTGATCACTTACAGCATTTTTCTAAATATCTGTCTTGGATAACTGGCTAAGACAGGGATGTTTCTTTGAAGACTTTGAACTGTTTCATTGCTTCTGTATAAGGTCCTTTGTAAAAACTGCTTATTTTGTATAGATCCCTCAACAAACTTGGCTGCCATCAGTCAAGGCTGGAACATATTTAAGTTTAGCAGTAACTGATATGTTTTCGAGTGTCAGTTTCTTCAAAATGACCAACTTTGACCTCAAATTTCTTGAATATGTATTTTTTTAGACAAACAAATGTTTTTCCCGTATGGATTGAAGTCTAATGACCATAACTTACAAATGCTCTATAGAGTTAAGGATGCCCAAACCCCATAAAAACACTCTTGGGGATATTAATTTTCAATTATCTGTGGATCTGTCCATCAAAATCAGTTAAATAGACAATGATTTGGAAGAGGTCAAGTTGAGACTTAGAAGTGCCTATTAGATATGAATTTTCATAAAATTGAATAAAATGAGATGTTCAATATACTTTGATTACTGAATGAAGTTATCAATAGAGTAATGTCCCTTGCTTTAACAAATGATAACTTATTTAGGTTTTTTGCTTGAGAACTTATACAAGTGATTAAAATAAAACAATAACCCATTTAAGTTGTTTTTGGTGATAAATTATGTAGGTTCCAAACCTGACTGTCTATTTGAGATTCTTTATTATCAGATAATGTTTCATAACAATCATGACCACAATTGGGCATTTTATGTTTGAATATGATTGGCCCAATTCTGAGCTTCTATTTTCACCTGTTATCAGAAAATAGGAATGATATTTTAAATGGATATTTGAATATATTTAGCTATCTTATTTTGTTAAAATTGAAAAACACAGAATCCCAGCAGTGTGATCAGTACTCCGTTTAAACATATTTTGCAATCTGATAATTAAGACTATACAGTATAATACTCTAATTAAGGATTCTGAAACAAGTTAATAGCATATTGATATTTTTTAAAATATTTTTACCAAATATAACTGGACTTAAGAGGAATGTTGCAAAAATGTCGGTCTTCCTCTACAAAACTTTTTAATCATTCGGCATTCAAATTGACCACCATGGCCAATCAAAGCCTATGGAAAATTTCTCTTTTTGTCTGAATTTAGGTTAAGTTTAAAATAGAAAAAAATGTTAGTGTGTTTTTGGGAGTAATACTCCTTTAAAAACTTTGAAATTTGAAGATGCATTATGTATTATTAAACAAATGAATAGTGCTGTTCATTATTTCTGTGTGATCACTCAAAGGTTATATTATGCTAATTTTGTCATATCTTTTTTTTCTTACCCCTTATTCATGAATAATTTCTGCTTTTAACAAACTTTGAGTTAATTTTGCTTACTTCATATTGGTATTTTCTTTCTGTGAAATAACTTGTAGTGCAAGTCCTCAAGTTCATGCAGTGATGGGTATACATGATTGCTTTAAATGTTGTGACCTACATTAGCTTCAATTCTAAAATTATTTCACAAATCTGATTTTGATAATTTCTCATATTTTAAGAATAAGTACATTCCTACTAGCCTTTCATTGAACAGGTTTGCATTGGTACTGTTTTGGCATTTTAAGTGCCCATGTTCTGCAGTTCAAAGTCCTGTATCTTGAAGACAACACAGAAATTATTTTTTTTTTAATTTCAATATGCACTAACTATATCAAAGCCACTTTGAAAATGTTAGTTTTTATTTTTGTAGCCATTTATCTTTGAGAAGGGATGGGGGAAGGAAAGTTTTCTGTAAGCATGAAAAGGTTAGAAATACTGCTGACCTACATCTGACAGAACTCTTGTTTAAAGTGGGACTTTTTCCTCAGGTTTTTGTGCATATTGAGGTGAATATGGGAAATAATATTCTAATCAAATGAAAAAGAAATAATAAACAAAATTAATTATTCAGACATACAATGTACTTGTGGATAAAATTGATTCAAGATGATTTTTGTTAAAAAAAATCTGGGAAAATATCATATTTGGAAAAAAGATTCCAATGCTAAATGTTGTGTTTTAGGTCTATAACTTTGCATAATCAGACATTTTGATTTAAGTTTTAAGATAGCAATTTTGAGGAACAGGACATCACAGTTAGAAAAGAAAAGCTGGTATTTAAGGAACATGCAGAATGGCTTCAATTGCCCGTTATTACATATTACACATATTAGATATTACACATATTCATTACCTGCATTGAGGCTTTAGGGAGGAAAATGATTAATGTTTTGTTTCACAATTATGTTGTTTAAGTCAAGCTAACACCTTTTTCCTTGACCTTTAACCTGCCATCCCCTTTTCAGGTTATTTCGGCACCTCAACGGTGCAAACCTTTCACGGTGAGTGAAGTTTCGCTATATTTCAGCTATCCTGACTCAAACCACTCACAAATAACCTTATACAAATCTTACTAATTGGAGTGCATGAGATATTCTTTTCGTTTCTTCTATGGATATGGATACAGAATAAACATTTAACCTAATTCTTAAAAACTGTCATGGCAAGGAACAATTTAAACAGTTGAATAGTCAAAAATGTCATTTTCATTATAATATTGAAGCCAGGTACTGGCTTAAGCATGACATGAAGGTATACATGTAAAAATGGACTGATCGATGACTGCATGCTGTTGCATACAAATGTTTATTTTTTGAACATTTTTATTATTTTAAATCAGTTTTCAAATTGTGTTTATACATTTAGACATACCTTATACATGTAAATGGTCAGTGCGGAAAGTATAACTACATTATCAATATTAAGTACTCTTGCATTCTTTAACTCTTTGAATGCTTTTGAAGAGAGCAAGAGAAAATGTAAAAATAATTGAAAGTAAGACCTGTCTTTTGTAAATGAAACCTGATTGGTAGAAGAATGAAAACATTATCTCATGTCAGATGAAAACCATCAGTCTGTCATATTGCATTGTGTACTGATTATATGAATGTTTACATGAGCTTTTGCATTGGACGACATTTAAATTAGATTGCTCGAGCTGTTACTAATGTTTTTGTCTTGTGTAATAAAGTGTCTGAAGGCTTTAGCTTTCTTGCTTCCTATTGTTGTTTGCGTGTAAATGTACATGTAGATGCTTTTTTCTGTGAGGAGAGGATAACTCTTATTTCTTTTAAATAATAGACACATGTAATATTATATTGTGAGAAGATGTCGGTGAAAAAGTGTACTGGCAAAAATATATTCATTTGTCTTTTAACGTTACATTGTGATTAAAAAATAAGTAGGAAGGTAATGAATATGTATTCTCTTTTATGGGAACCACATTCAGATTTGGGTGCCCTATAGTTTCACTTTGTCTGTCTGTTTGTCATCACATTTTTGTTAAGGATTTTCCAGCTTGCATATTAAATGAATGATTTAATATTTGGTAATTTGCTTGAAAATTGGAAGCAATCTTCAAGTCTTCCTTACAACTACTTCCTGTTGAAAGATAGCATTCATCAACAATCTCAACAATTTAAATAAGGATTTCTTAACATGTATAGACATGTTAGGGAATGAGGTTGTACTTTGTAAGAGATTTTCAGGTCTGATGTGCAACAACTTCCTCAGTGGTCCCATTGCTTGTTATGTGAGTCTTCTAGTTAAAAATATTTTAATATATTGATTGTACAGATGAAAAATTCTGACTTTAACAAAGCTGATCGCATTCCAAATATGGAATGTAATGGACTATGGTATGCAGTTTTTAGTTCGCCTGTACGAAGTAGAGGGGGACTATTGGAGTACCCTTGGTGTCCATGTCCGCGTCTGCGTCCACAGCCAGATCTTTGGATTTACAATACCTACATTCATATTACTTGGTATGCAGATGCATGAGGTCAC
>JAULBM010000027.1:3070744-3090950 GCA_032357055.1 Geukensia granosissima | reverse complement strand
ATGCATAATATTTACTAAAATGAAATCAAAATAAGATATACAGTACTAAAATGGTCAATTTGGTTTATTTACAAATACATATAAACCAAATTGACCATTTTAGTAATGTATATCTGTATAATGAGAGAGAGAGGTGACAATTGCGTGACTGGAAATGAAAATTTTCGTCCTATAAACCAAGAATTTGCTAGGTAATGCATGGAATACATGACGGGGAACACTAGTGGAGCAGCTGCTTACCCTTCCAGAGCACCTGAACTCTCCCTAGTCATTGTAGGGTTCGTGTTACTCCAGCTTTAGTTTTCAGTGTATTGTTGTGCGCACTGTTTGTCTTCCGTTTCTTGTTTGTTGGTCACGGTATTGTCTGTCTTCTGATTTAACGAATTATGAGTGCCTCTTTGTTAGCTTCGAGTTGTTTTTATCATAATCATTTCTAAACAAATGCTGAAAGCCCATGCCTTCTCCAAAGAGCACCTATAAATTTAATGTTTAACACTGGACCATCGGATGACATTGTAACATGACTGTGCTTTGAATTTGAGAAGTAAGTAGATTGGTATATAGAAACGACAAAAAAATTTATTGGCACTACATTTTAATTCAAAATAATACAATAACAAAAATTTATATATAACAACTTCGTCATGAATTTATTTTCAACAATATATAATGTTCACAAAAAAAACAGCATCGTGTGAACAAATGAATACGTCCCAAAATGACAGTAGGAATAAGTAGTGTAATACAGCAATGGAATGTGTTCAATGCATATGTGTTGAACAGTTTCTTATAAATGTAGACGGAGTAGTGGTATTCGTCTTCTCTTATGTTTTTTCAAGTTTTAGTGTAAATGCGGAGTTGTATCCTTGTTTGACCGCTACATCATTTCTCTCGTTCATATAAAAACGGTGTGCATCCAAAAAATTATAATTTTTCGGCATAATTTGTAAAAAATATTTATGCGTTTTTTGGATATATAATTTGGCAAATTAAAGACAAAATGTGTAATATCAAGGAAATAGTCAGGTTAAAATGGATGGACGTTTGAATTACGCTATAAACACCTAAAATGCACTGTATTGTGATCGGAGGGGCAAAAAGTCCCAAAAGGGATCAAGCATTTATAAAGGGTTGTGCTTATCTTAACTGTTGCGTCATTTTATAACGTCTAAAATTGTGTTTTTGACGGAATACCAATCTATTTTTCTGATCAACATTTAAAAAAAATAATTTCAATTTATTAAATAATCTTTTCTTTTATACCAAATTCGGTTCAATCGCCTACAAAATATAAATGCTTGTCCCTTTGTATGCTTGCTGAGAAACACCTTTTATGCCCTTTATGAAAGCAATTTCATGAATAACAACAATAAACAAAAACAATACCAAATAAAGCAAATAATAAAATGTTAAACGCTGGAAAAGTCAACAGAAAATTATAAAAATGATTTTATTAATAAAAACCTTTCCAGCTCTGAATTTGTGTATAATGAAAAAAAATATCGTAATGTTATACATAGATTGAATATGTGAATGAACTTGCAAGTAGGCATCAACTCATCATTTGCTGCTGACATGTTTAGCACGTCACGTGCTAGCCTCCTTTGTTGGTGATGGCGACACACTGTCCATATTTGCTGAATGTTCTTTTGCTTTTAATCGCAATTTGTCAATACTTGATCTACGCATGTCTAATGATTCTGCTTCATACGGAAGGCGAGCTCCTGGCTGTGATGTAGATATCCGCTGAACACCACCTCCCAAAAATATTCCGGGAACTCCAAATGCATTAGGATTCATTGCTGCATGATGTGCAAACAGACCTCCGAATGGAACTTTTCCTTGCATGTAATATGCTGCTAAATTTAGATTGCCTTGGTGTATGGCCATCATTGGATTGACACCTGTGAGGTGTGACATACGATTTGACCAAAATAGTTCCGGTGATGTTGGATATGCTAAACCAAGCTGTCCGCCTGGAAGGTCTCCGTAACTATTTGTTTCGGCTTGCAAGAAGTTTGGGCTTTCTCTGCCCAAGGCTTTTTCCCTCTTTCTCCATTTTGCTCTTCTGTTTTGGAACCATACCTTAAAAAAAACTTAGTATTAAGAGTTTTGTAAAGAAAGTCTGATACAGTTAACGTTTTGAAATTACTCCAACAAGTACAAAAGCATATATCAAAATAAACCGCGACCAGAAATATTAAAAAACGAAATGACGCAATCAACAAGAACTACCTGTAAAACTTGGCATACTAGTATCTGGTTTCATGCACGGCGAAAAGCCAATAAAAAAATTTGTGTGCACTTTCGTTCACACAAAATTATATGCGGCGGAATCGTCGAAATGTAACTTTGAAATATAATTTCATATTTCAAAACTGTCGCCATTAAATGTTGTGTTCGAAGAGTAATTTACTTGTACTGTTTCATTTGGAATTGTCTTAAAGTCTTAAAATTGAAGCTTTATTACTTTTTGATCAAATTTCGCAGTTGATTTCACACTGTAAATGAAATGAAAAACCGTCAATACATCAATGGGAAGTAGACAATTTATTTCAAATTATTTCAGTAATAGACAAAACGTAAAATATGATTGAAAACAAACAGTCCGTGATAATTTTATCACAATTTTATTGATCAAATGATCTTTCTAACTCTTAGGAAACTTACTTACGCTGAAAATCTAAGTTAAAAAGATATAGCCATAATTATTTCAAAAATTGAATCATGTCTTCTATTTCTTTTGCTCATTGCCGAAAACAATCTTGTCTTTTCATTTACTTTGAATTGTTCAGTAAAGCACTCAAGTGAACACTGAAACGTCATTTCATATCAAACCAGTTAATATCTTGTATTTACACATTTCGTTGCCAAAGAGCATTTATCTATTAGGAAACATTTGATTTTAGGCTAAATTTGCCACTTGATAGAAAATAATTTCCTCCTAAGTAACTTTTTGATCAAGAAATTGTTTTTATTCCGAAAATTACAAACCGGAGGGCCATACTTGAAACAATTTGTGATAGAAGATAACTAATATCTTCTTTATTGAAAAGTGCAAACAGCGTTGCAATTGTAATTAAATCTTGTGGCTGATGGCAAACATATATCCCTTTCTTTAAAGTTTAATAATGTTCATTTTCTAGACCTCTTTACGGATAATGTACAAATTTATTTGTTTATAAAGCCTTTATTGAAAGCTGGAGGGGTAATTCTTTCAAGTGTTAAACAGACTACTTTGTTTGAGCAGAAAATAATGAAACTTCTATTTAGCAATTTTCCGTTCGATTAAAAACTCTTATTAAGTCAGTTTTGTTCTGCGCATTCAAATGGTCGCGACGAACGAACAGAATTGTTCCTGTGGCATACCTTTTTCATTTTTCTACATTTGATACAACATTGCATCTCTCTTAAGTCATATAAATGTTATAAATTTACTTTAATTACGAATGAAGAAAGTCATTATAACAATCAGACTTGTGTCTACTGTCCTCGGTGTCTGTTCATCTTCGCCCCTGTCTTTTAAAGAACTATATAATTTTCTTTCTTTCAAATAAACTTTACTGGCGGCGATTTAATGGGTATCTTATGATATATTTTTTAAAACCCATTTATTAAGTCAAATGGTGCCTATTAATGGATTTAAATAATAAAGGGATACAAAATTGTGATATTTTATTTCTAACAATCAACAAGAAACTTATTCTATATTTTTTCAATAAAGAAGTGTTATTATAGTTTTACCGTATAAATGAGGTATTTTCTGTGACAAATAAGATTTTAACGATAGTTTGTTAAGGAGCCTTTAATGGCCCTTATGTATGTAACGAATGTTTAACAATGCATCTGGTGCAACAAGACACAAATTACAGGCTTAGCTGTCGTTATTAAAATACTTTAATTATGAGAAATAATTACTTTCACATGTTATTTGAAAAATTCTATTTTCTACACATACTATAATGCATTCTGATACTTAAGTTCAATGTATATTTATAAATAGAAAATAAATAGATATTTTTTTCATTTTATTATTTAACTAATATTTTCCGTTTTTATTATTTAACTTGTAAAGAAAGCGGTACATCGTTCACCTGCTTGCGGAATTTGAAGTGTTAATGATATTTGATATTCTATGAAATTACGTACATGTATACAAACTGTAATATCGAAAATTTCTGACTTCACACAGGTATACGTGATGATATGTAGTTTATATAAGTATACATGCTGAAAGTTATTGACTTTTATGCTGACATTATGAGAAGTGTTGATAAATTTCGTAATAAAATGTGAAAGAAACCAGCATAACCTTATTACTGCTTCCACGTGATTCATTTTCACGTTGCAGGATTTCTGGGATTTTTTCTATGAAAATATTGTCTGATGTGACGTAATGGGTAGCTGTTCCTAGAAAAGTATGTCCATTATCAGGTTGGCATATTTTAGCAACAACTTGTAAAAATAAATATCTTGTGAATGACTTCCCTATTGTTATGAGGGATAATTTTTTACAATGACACGCGGAAAAATTAATTGCTCAGTTCCTTTCTCGTGGTTGAGAGGAAAATTATTTTTGGAACAGATCCAGGGTTTAAAAAATATTACTTTCAGCATTATATTTGTTCATTTTGCAGCTAACCGTCAGGAAGTCAAATAAGGGCAGACAACGCCAGTTAATAGCAAATCAGTTACGGTTAATGAAACTACGCTTCGGATTGAATTTTGACATGTTGAGAAAAATATAAATATCTTCTAATTAGTAGGTTTTGGATTTTTGACATCCAGTCGTCTCTTTAAGACATATTTCTTTACAAAAGTCATTTTCTCAGCAAGCGATAAATCGCTTTTACAACACTAGAAATGGAAAAATACCAAATGCTCACCGGGATCCATCCAAGCACGAATTAACCACGTAACATAAACATTTGTAGAAATTAAGACCGACAAATTTATTAAAAGAGAAGCATTAATACCTATTAAATTAAAGAAAACTTGTGAAACTTCTAGCTGTGATCACTGGTTTCACAAGAGAAAATACACTATAATATTCTTTAGTAAATCTGTCTTTGTACACACGCTGAGTCCGTTCGCGCTACTTTAATCCAATACGAGAAACACGGTATTTAATGTTAATAGCGGTTAATTATATGTTTCATAATCCACTTGTTGGTTTCAGTTCTGAAGCATCTGATTACCCCATGGCTCGCTTATTAAATCTTCATCTCTTAAGTCGGGAAGATAAGAGCATTAATTCGTCGTGTCAGACAATAAGATGATTAATTTAATAATTCTGTGTGATTTTTGAATAACATACATCAATATTATGATGGTCTCTGAACGCTTACATATAATGGTTAACAATGATTGTGCAATTGCTTTTTTATCGTTCAATTTCATGTAATGTAGTCTTTGGCTTTTCTTGTTTACATGGCTTATTTCTTTAATATGCTGTACAATATTGCTAATTAATCGTGTGCGACTGAACTTTACCTCTGAATGTTATTACACCAGAACACGCGCAGTGAACTTTTACTTTACCCAGTGCATCCCTTAATTCCATCATTTTCTACGTTAATTTTATTTCAGCGATTTGTCCTCTGATATCTGCTAGACGTTTACAAACATAAACTGTATCATTATATACTATTTTATTGGCTTAAAAACCGGTAATGTGTCAAACAATACAAATAATCAAACTCGGCCAATACGAACTTCCGGTCTGTTTTGGTCGTGGTCGACATCTGGGAATAATATTCAAAACAAAGCCACACGAGCGGGACTCGTTTGTAAATTGTAAATTATGGAAACTGTGATCATTCATTAAACTTGTCTCATAACATTTTATCTACAATTAACCCAAAATTTACTAAAAGTCACCTTTCATGATACACGTTCTCCGATATCTTAAATCATATTCACATGAGTTAAGACCTTAATTAATACGGTTGAATTTAGCAAAGCTGAAACTTCATTCTACGAAATGTGTGGTGTTCAATGTTAATAAATAAAGATATCATTATTAAGAATAAACATATTAACTGAGTTATTGGTCTTCGGCCTATTGCATTGACTTCGCCTCAGGCCAATACAGCAAGCCTCGGACTGATAACTAAACGATACGGAAATTGAAAATTAATATTGATTGATTGATTGTTGTTTAACGCCAAGTCGGCAGTATTTCAGCCATATCAGGCGGGAAAAATTAATAAAACATGTACCATAGTATTGATTGATGGTTGATTAAAACCCAACTCTTTTTTTTCGAGTAGCTACGAGACGGATTTACCATCGTTCTAACAAGAAATGAACCAGGATCATCCGGGTCATATTGTTTCTTGAATTTAATTTTAAAAGGAAAACTACAAGAGTTTTGTGCTGAGAAATAAAGCCAGTTCTATTATACCTGTATTGTCCTTAATATCATTAAACTGTAAAGTCCGAAATTTCATGCAGCATGTTAATAATATTTTTTAAAGGTACTGACCGAAATCTACGATCGAGAACTTTTGACATTGAATGCAAAGAAAAAAAGGCGGATGGAAATTTAAAAAAAAATCATTTCCACTTTATTTCATTTATATTATTATTATTTTATTATTTCATTTAATATGAAGGCATATAACAACAATCAATTGGTTGTATACACCCATAAAAACTTTGAAGAAGCTTCAGTGTTGATCAGCACTTGAAACAATCAATTGCAGCGCTTTATTTATATGAAATAAGCTATGCTGTGCATATTGTAAAATATAGTAGTACACCAAAGCGAAAAAAAAATCTTTTGTTCAACGGGACCTTGATCATGCGAAACCTTCCTTTTTGTTTTACTGTTCGATAGTTCTGATATTTCAGCTCTGTTTATTTTATGTCCATATCTTTGACTGTTAGTATATGTAGGATACTTGTTAGTATGTGTGTATATAAAAATTAACAGAAATATTAATATCACTTGTTTTGTAATATTTGCTGATACGACATTTAAATGTGTTAAAATTTTGACATTTTAACACCTTTTGTGTATTTTAATCAAATCTGTTTGTTTTTCTGTTAATTTGTCTTTCATTGGGCAGTGTTATCCGCTTTTACTAGAAACCACATGTTCGCCTATAATCAGAAAGTCAAATCCAGTCGGCTTAAAACCAGCAACTTGTAACAAACAAGCGTGTCAAAATAAATAAACAATCGAATTAGTTAATGTGACATGTAAACAAAACCATGCCAATTAAAATCCAATTGCCATCATTAGCTATAATCAAAGGATATACAACAAGTTTTTATTTTGGAAATATTAATAATTTAAACTTTGGACTTGATTAAATTTGAAAGATTCAAACTTCAATAAAAACCGCAATATTTGGATTTATAATTGAATTTTAAACTCAGATATATCCTTTTCTACCAGGCACCAGGCATATTTGTATATTTTATTAACGATACAAAATTGTTAATCTAACCCACCAAAGTCGTTAAGAAATCATTGACCTGTATTTGAAAATTTCTTTTTTTTTGTGCGAATATTTTGAAATTAATACCAGAGCAACACATTGATGAATAATGACTACAATGTTTTACAATAGGTAATGTTAAAACTTTTTACAGGATAGTTCCTTTTGTTATGTACAGAAAACAGAAATAAAAACAAAAACATCCCCGAAGTTACTGTTACAAAAAATGTGTATTTTCTTTGCATTACCGCTTACATATAAGTCTGTTAGGTATATAACAACTTGAATCTAAATTATCGAATAATTCATCACTTTAAATTTTATTGGTAAAATCAACATCTCAAAACAAATGTAAAATGTGAACCACTGTTTTTGGTAAGGATTTGATACTTTTACAAATAGTCTACATGTAGATTTGTAAATTCTCTCTGTTTTTCTTGTGGTTGGAGTGCAGTCTCTCTGACATTTACCCCATATATTTTCAATTTCATACGTGTACATTTAGCAGTATACTCGGAGTTTATATTTTGATAAGAGCGAGTCATAGTATACCTTCTAAAGGGCAATACCTGAATTTAACTTGACATTAAGTATAATCATTATGAACTCCTCTGCAGTTTGGGGGATCTGGGAAGTATCTACATTTAGATTTGTGTTTTTAATTTTTTTTTCAAGAATTTAATTTGCAAATAAGAAGTAAAATTTCTTGATAATAAATTTAGATATAATTTTTTTTCGATTTTAATTCAATGAATTTTTAAAACAAATATATTTCTTTTTTGTTCTTTTTTTTTGTTACACAGAAATATCATACAATGTGATGAAAGGTGTGGGGTAAATCCACATTCAAACAGACTGAAAAATTAATTTAAATACACAAAAAATGCAACAAAACACAACGTACCTGAACTCTAGCTTCACTGAGGTCAAGTCTCATTGCAAGCTCTTCTCTGGTGAACACATCGGGATACTGTGTCTTCTCAAATGCCCTTTCTAGTTGATGAAGTTGATATGTTGTAAATGTAGTCCTGCTTCTTCTAATCTTTCTAGGTTTAGAACTGTACCCTCTTTCATCATCACCTTTGTCCGAACTTTTGTCGAAATCGTCTGTAATCTCAATATCATCGTTTTCGTTTTCATAATCTGAATTTAAGTGTTCTGCGGAATCGTTGAGTTTTTCTGGACTTGATTCTGAATTTCCATCTGACGATCCGCTTGAAACATTGAAGTTTGTTCTATCTGTACACGAGATAGGACTTTGTAAACTACGGCAAATGACTGATGCTGAAAGAAACATAACATTTCATTATATTGTAGAATGTTTGAATATATATTCCAAATGACATTGTTTTTAAAAGACATTACAAATCATATATTATTTTATTCGATGTTAGAATAACGACGAGTCTTAATATATGTACCTGTCGTTATCACAAATACTTATATTTATATAATTATAAATTATTAACATTACCCAAATTCTGCATTATTTTTACAACAAACATAATCTTTACGGTGTACTTTTTACAAATAAAACAAAGAATTAATATCTATTTTTAAATTATTTCTTAGATCATAAAAAACACAACTTAATACTTACATTCTTCAAGTTTCTTCAGAGAACTGAGAAGTGATTCCTTCGTAGGCTCATTATTTCCCAAAATACTGTCCACACTGAAAGATTTGGTATTCTTTTGAAATGTTTTGGTGCCACTTGGACTTGGACTTTTATCCATATTTAAAATTCTCTGGTTCTTAAATCTTCTTTTTCAAATATTGGTCGGATCAGCTTATAAGAATCTTTTGCGTCTTCTTAGATGTTGAAAATTATGAAAAATGATCTGAAATCTAGAAATAATGTATGTATTCAATTCTTCACACATTTACAATGAGGCTTAGTGAAACTAATTATCACTTATTTTGTAAATCTTGAAATTGATTCGCCAGGTTTTTAGTAATCAATTATGATCCAATTGAAACATGACTTAAGCGTTTAACTGGGTTCTGATTGGTTATTTTCAATATATCAGGTTTATACAGTCGAGTGTCTGGGCGGAGATTTAGCTTCGAAATAATTAGTATTTCTTTTCAGGTGATCTTGTTCACGTTTGAAGTGGTTTGAAAATTATATTTTATACAAAGTCCTTTTTAAAAACTGAGTTACAGATTGGCTTCGGAGATCAATAAAAATTTGAACGATTTATTTCGAAATGAGGTGTTTAAAAACGTAAGTCAATGTGCTTAATTAATATCACTGAATTCCATAAAAACTTTTATTTAAGGATTCTTTCACTGTAGACTTTAATATTATTTGTTTTGAGTCGAATTTTGTTATAATTTGTTTCTATTGTCTTTAAAAGGAGCGGAAAGAATCCGATGACTGCTTGATTTGCTACATTTAAAAAAGTCGATTCAAATAAACCTACTTTATAACATGTCATATTTTCTATTAGAAATTAAGTTTAATGTGATTTAATATCTTAATTACACTTCAACTTTTGTATCTTCGAAATCTTACAATATATAAATAAAGCAATTCTCTAAACTTTACTGTCGAACGGTAAATCAAAACATTTATGTAACAATTATGCAACCATTTGAATAAATGAACTGTCATTATCAAAACTGTTTTAAAAATAGAAACTTAATTAATTTATAGATTTTGTTGGAACTTTCATTAAACGGTTACTATTGCATTGCTTAATAAATTCTGAACTAACAATGTGCAGCACTTTGTGTCACGAGGTCATAAATAAAAGAATCGAAACACGTAAAGTTTTTATGGTAAAGTCCAAGCATTATTACTACACCATGAGAGGAAATAATTCCTTAACGAGATATTGTCTCTTTATTCCGTATTATCCTCATTGGACAATGATGGCATTATGAAGAAAATCTTTTAATGGATTTATTCCAAAGATTGTTTAACATATGGAGAAAATCTAAGGTGTGGTCTCTGATTAGGTTTACAAATGGATAACAAAGAAAGGTCAGGGAATTGCGAAAGTTTTGGAACACATATTGATGTCGAGTAAGAGAATCATTCGCCTTTTTCTTTCAACGGACGAAGAAAACAGAGAAAAAAAGCTATCGAAACGAAAAGACTTCACTGTTACTCAAGCTTAGTTTAACTTTGTTTAATAAGAGTAGTCAGTTCGCTTTATTGACAAGAAACACGTTAGCCTGGTTGATATTAACAAATTTTAATAAGATCTGGATTTTATGTGAAATTGTTTTCATTCCAAATTGATTAAGAAGTTGGACTTTAAAGTATGATTATATAATTAAGGATTTTTTGAACACCATGCTGCTCAAGATTTTGTGCTACAGTAGTGATGGTTTCTGTTTGTTCTACAGTAGTGATGGTTTCTGTTTGTTCTACAGTAGTGATGGTTTCTGTTTGTTCTACAGTAGTGATGGTTTCCGTTTTTGTTTTGTATTTACATAGTGCCTGTGAATCTGTTAATAAAAACCATTGCATTTTACATACTTCTACTCTTATAAGCAAGATACACAGGTAGTATATTGTACATGTACATAGCTTGTTCCCGAAGTTTTCTCATTCTTGACCGAAATGGATTGAAAATTTTAATGTCTGTATAAACGTGGCCATTTGCTTGGGTTGGGCTATTTCCTCGCTATTTGTTTCAGTTACAACATCAAATTTTAATTTTGAAATATTTTACTAATAATTGTTTCAATTATCCCCTGAGGTTTATATTATAAAAATCAGTAAAAGTTTACTATAAAATGCCTAAACATAGAATATTATTATAATTCATCTTGCTTGTTTGAAGCAATTTTGATCCATTTTCACTAATTTTAAATGTTTTATCAAAAAAATTAATTGTGAAAGAGTTTAAAAACCAAAACGGTACAAAAAAGGAATCTTGGAATTGAATGTTTGCAACTTTTGCATTAAATGTTTGAAAATACAAAAAATACATATGTGGCAATAGCATCCAAATTGTTTTTATTCCCAGCCATATAATTTGAAAATTTTCAAATTTTAAACTTTACAATACTTATATAATAATTCGCAATTTTTACAAACATTTGATTGGCCCTGGAAGTCCAATTAATAAAAGGGGAACCACCCTTACCCCTTTATCAAGCCAATTGTTCTGTTGTAGAAATTAGAGGGGATACTTAAAAAATTAAACGACGTGAAAAAAATTTTATTGTTTAAGCAAGTTAACTGTAGTAAGTTTAAAATAATTTGCTGTTGTAATTTTATAGGCAGAATTTTATATTATATAAACTATTATAGCAGCAATATAGTACATGATTACTTTTCAATTAGAGCTTTGTGATGAGTACTGCAACATGATACAAATCCGTTTACTTATATTATATCCTCTTAATAAATGTGGTGAAAAGTTCTTTACATGTAATGAATGTAATGAATTTCTGATATTATATAAATTCAGAATCAATAACCGTGAAAATAAGTCATATTTCCGTGACATTCTGCTTATGAAGATTACCATGATACGATTAGAATCTACACCAAATTGACAAAATTGATGAAACCGTATCGCTTTACCTTTACTGGCTTTTGATTCTATATTAAGCTTTTTATTATATTAACGGTAAAAATCAGTCATAATTATATAATTCGAGAATTAGTGGTTTTTAAGTCTAAAAGATTTTTTTTTAGATTTTAAAATAGTTAAGTTTCTAAATATTACGTTAAACTAGTATTAATACTTTTAAAACAATATTTTATTTGGACAGTTTTTTGTAATTATAATTTTGTTTGGTTATTTCTTGTCACTATGGAAATTTTATATAAGTAAGAATGGCATTTAAATGGTGAAATTGGAAATTCTGGGAACGACAGAATTCGTCATAGATCTTTGACACTAACTAATATATTGTTATGTGACAGTCTCTACACAGTATACCACAAACTGAGAACACATTGATTAATAATTTGATTATTGGGAATATTAACCTTTAATTAACTAAGTCTTATTTAGATATACGAGAGTATTGATTTGGATTTATTCTTCCTGATCCGAGTTAATGATTTGTTTGGTTTAATTATTGGTTTCATGCCTTAATCCGACATTAGTTATCTACACTATATTTTGTAAATTCCTTCTTTTTATAAATCTGGTTTGTCGTTTTGTTATCTGGATCAAACTTCCTGTATCACAGATAAAAAAGAAATATAATCAGTTTTGTATAAATAAATGAAAAATAAATATAAGGATTTTATGCAAAAGTACTTACATTGTTGTTCCATTATCACTTTTATTACAAATTAATATTAATTCAAAAATTGTCATCTGATTGCATCGCAAATATAATTTTGGTAAAAAAAGTTTAAAAATTAGAATTATTTAATTTTTTGTTTTGCTACGAAAAATGTATTTATGTTTTATGTTAATAACAAACAGCTGACACCGAAACTGCCTATTTTTCGACTTTTAAATTATCTAACTAACTGAAATTGCGATTTCTCGGATTTTCAAGATTTGAAAAACCGAATGCGATCTAGCAACATACCCCATTACCTGGCAAGAAACCAAGTTGCCTATTTTTTTTTTACAAAAAAGGCGAAATCAGTAGCCCCACTGAAGGAAACAACATACTTACTTAAAAAAATAGCAAACTTATCCATGCAATTATATATGTTTTATATGTTTTTAAGAAAATGAGTTCGATATATTCAATACCAGCACTGACTTGTAAAATTTTCATAACTTTTTGAACAAATTAAAGTTATTTACTAATACTGAGGAAACATCGTTTGTATTTATCAGATTGGATCCATTTTTACAAAGTTTCCATGTTTAATTAAAATTTAAAGACAACGGACCTTCACGACTGTCGATGTATAGACTCCGAGCACTTATGTCATTTCATTTAAAAGCCGTATGGGTGTTTTCAAATTTTGAAGAGTTGGATAAATGGGAAGACGCTGTAAAGATTCCTTTTTGGTCCCAAAATTTGATTGACTTCAAAACTCCCTAATACAACTAAAATTAAATGTAAGCTATATACAATTTTGAAAATTGTAAAATTTTATCATTTAGAATGATTGAACAAATGCCGTCAAAGAAGGCCAGTTCGGTTTCTCCGCCTGCAGGACAAATCCCTGCTAAAGGGGTGGGATTTATGACTACTCGACCACCACGAAAGTAGCCGGGTAGGGAAATAGGCTATTCGGTTTCTCCTCCAGGGATTGAACTCCTCCTAAAGAAGCGTCCTGTGATAGGTCGAGATGTATTAATTCTAACCGACGTCTTTCGGAGCTGACGTTTAGCAGTCGGTTCCGTGTTGGGAGAATGCCACGCTTTCATGCAGCACATAAAAGACCCCTTTGAAACAACTCGTAATGAGTGGTCGTCGATGGCCAGTTGCTTAGACTGAATTTACCGAACATATATAGCAGGGCGGTCCTGGTTTGGCTTTTTGTGGCTCTAAAATTCAACGGCCCTGATCATCAGCCCACCCCTTTTATGATTTGCTGTTTGATCACTTGTTCTCGTTCTGAATATGCATAAAATATTTGCCACTGGACGCTAATCAATAATCAGTAAATTAATCAATCCATCAATCAATCAATCAAATAAGACCATAATTCACTGCACATTCCCACTGGCGTGTGTATAAAATAAAGAAGCAAATTCTGGTATAATTCTTCCAAATTAACAAACATTGATTTTAAAAGTGTCATTTCTTAGTATTTTCTGTTAAATTTAGACTATAAATCTATTTTCTATATAGCATACCAAAATTCACCATCTTTATTCAGGCTATATATTATTGTTGTAAAAAATGATTAATATATAATTTATCCATTTTTTTGTTGAACAAAAAATGAAAACGCTTCAAAGGGAATAACTCTCTGGAATTTTTATAACAATGAATGCATCATGATTTTGGACATTTTGTTTTGTATACCAGATAAACAAGAAAGCCGATCTTCATTTTCGGGTTAATTTCTGAAACCATGTTATAAAGGTTATCTTATATAATTTTTATTCAAAATTATATCTGTTGGTTTTCTTTCTATCTATTCTAGAGGTGTGTATTTTCCCTGTATATAAAGGATATTGTAAAATACTGATTTTGTACCAACCGAAACTCGGAAACAACACAGGACGTACGTTTACATACGACATTTCGGCATATTATCATCAATATCAATGTGATGTTTATGTATTTGTATAGTAAATATAAACTTGATCTTCACTCAGCTGGAACACATTATTTGAGTGGAAATAAAACAAAACTTAAAGTTATTTAGTTTCTCATGTAACTGGTTTTCTCATAGATAATCCCAGTAGGAAATTATGTCATGTCACGAGACAAGGTTCCGGCTACTTTTGGCCTTTCACCAAGTGGTTGTTATAAAAATATGCAATTACGTACAGTTGTTATTGGATCGAACCTGCAGATCGGTTTCCATTTAATCTTCATCAGATCAGGAAGAGGTTAAAACAAAAGAAAATCGTATGACAAAGACAGAAATTTGAAATCTAAATATCAAAATTGCTCGATAAACCAATTGCTTAATCCATATAATGATACATGCAAATGTTTATCTTGCATTCCCAGAACACTGAACTTTCTGATCTTTCAAGCCTGTAAGAAGTTTAAGTTATTGAAATTAAAATATGGAAACTGTTTCCTAAATTTTATTATTTCAAAATTTCCTTTTTTATTTTCAGGTGCAAATTATTAAAAAAGTGTGAATTTGAAAATTTCTGATTTTTAGTTTTTCCTCTCGTCCTTAATGCTTTAAACAACATTTGACCCTGCATTTGTATTGAAATATTAATTATATACCATGTTCATACTGGACATATGTATTCCTGGCTACTAAACAAATCCAGAAAATAGTACTTTTCCACTACTTATAGAAATTTCTATCTCGCTCATGTACTATGAATATAAATGAAAAGGATTACATAGCCTAAAATATTGTAAGCATCATTCTACAGACGATTCTAAATCCTTTGAAACATTAAAGACGCGAATTTTCTAGTAATTTGCTTTTTATTGTTTGTTTAAAGCTACTTTCAACAATATTTCAGTCATATCGCGGTGGTTAGTTCGCCTATGTACCCGGAGTGAAACACCGATCGTGGGCAGGCAACTGACAAACCTTATAAATCTCGTGCGATGCGATTTGTTGTTTTTAACATTGATGATTAGGAATATGAAGTTTTCTTTTTATGTAACCGATTTCAACTTAGAATGCTTAATATTGGGCCTCTAAAAACTACCTAGCGCCCCCTTTCTTGAACAAATTAGGTTCAGTGTAGTTATACTCACACTGCAAGGGCAACGATCCTTAAAAGGTATATCGAATTAAGACTTTGTTGTCCCACCTTATGACTGCATGGTTGATTAAATTTGCAAATGTACTTAATTGCTTAAAATAGCCAGAGACGGATCCAGACTTTTGGAAAAGGGACCCACTTTTTGTGGACCTCCTGATTCGTCAAATTCTCAATTTCTATAGAGATTAAAATCAAAAGATACCCCATAATTTTTATTTTTTGGGGGTCATTTTTGCATTTTAAAGATGGGCCCTGACCCATGGATCCGGCCCTGAAAGTCCAAATTTCTTCTATGATCTTTGCATACGGAGATATTCACTTTAGAGATTTTACTTTAAGTTAGAGTTTGAAGATACACAAAGGAGGAAGTTTGCCACTCCATGCTGTTTAAAGAAAAAAATTACGCCACAAAAAACAAATTTTCAATACCAATAGTATTTTTATTGATGGTTGCTTAATGTTTAGTGACAAAATTCTTCATGCATTTTTCAGGTGGATATAACCATTGCAAATAAAAACAGTCTGGGTTTAGAACTGGACACAGAAGGCAAAAAACTGGGGCAAATTTTAGCTTATTTAACGACCAACTCCTTTTAATAATTTATGAAAGGGTTATCACGTGCAAAAAGCGTTGAATAATCTATGAAAGGGTTATCACGTACAGAAAGCGTTTCTCTCTCTTCAAACAGTCACCGAACACGATTCCCTTATTATTGCCTACCGGTCCTAAGGACGTGCTTGGTCAGATCCTACAGAGTGTCGGTATTAATATTGCAATGACAATTAGCTATAAATCGGTACTGAGTTGAAATATACACACATAATTGGTATTACCTGTGAAAAATGGATGATTAATGGATTACATATGTTCCGGTTTAAATTGTATTTTTATTTTTTTAAAAAGCTGTTATTAACACTGTTTTGCTTGTTACAAAATGAATAATAAATATATTTATATGTTTTTCTCGCAAAATACAACATGCTAATTTCATTTTTTTTGGTTAAATATTTTTTTTCATATCCGTTTACCATTGGATGAAACTTAGACAATATAGACACTCCCTGAACAACACTTTAAACGTAAACTCCAATATGCTGAAAATGAAGCTCAGAAGAGAAACTCAATTGCACAAATCTGTGGTTTTCAGACTATTATTCTAACATAAAATGAGCGAAGGAAATATTGAAACGGTATCGAATATGTACAAAACTATTTTATGCTACAAACCCACATAAAAATATCCTATAGGTGTTTTTATATTTTTTATTGGAAGGCAAAAATATCATTTTAGTTTTAAAAAATCAGAAAAGAAAACGACAAGGTTCTATACGTTTATATTTTAAAAGAAGACTCAAAAAAGTTTGTCATCATTATGTGTAAATAGTATTAATTTGAAAGTACTCGTTTATAGGACAACAGAATTGTTCATTTAAAGATGTCCAAAATTTTTAAGCTAACGAAGACAGTACATGACACCAGACTATTTTATTAAAGCATCGGTATTTATTATCTACTGTAAAATGTTTTAAGGAATTATTTAATTCAAGGTAAAAGATGAAACTTGCCAACGATATTTCATTTTGGTAGAACAATAATATAATATTGCATATTTATCGATGTTTATTTTTTGCCTCCGATCGTTATCATCATCGTTGTATTATTCAGTCATGTATACTTTACCTATATATTCGATAATGCTTTTTGTTTTAGATTAAGATTTAAAGTTAAACGTAAAGTTAGGTAGAGCTATAACTTCAAATTTAGGGAAAACCTAAAAAGTGGAGTTCTATTTCTGGTTGCTTAAAATTTATCATCAGATCCATGTTATCTCGACAGTAGATAATTCGATATTCAACGATTCTGTATGAAAAAGAGATATATAGTGTGGGCTTAATTCGAGCTTTTCTTATCCAATTTTGATGAGGTTAATTTCATTGAAGATACCAAAGAAGCATTCGGAAATCGTTTAGCTAGAGGATAGACGGGACAATGACCAAAAGAATTAAAAACTCTATACAAAACAGAAACAGTTTGCAGCTCCTGCTAACAAAGTCGATCTCAGGTGTTCCGGAACGGCTAGCAGCTCCTTCTCCATCATCACGACTCTTTTGCTCATGTAAGACTGTATTTTCAATGGGAAATATATTAAACGAGCTACATGCACTTTTGATAATAAAATAAGAGCTGTGGCATGATTGTCATGAAACAGCTATCCACCATTTAAACTTCTACAGGTCAGTTATGGCTTTCAATAATGAACCGGAGTCCATATCATAACGGAAATACCTCACTCTTACATGCTTAAGAGACAAAAAGGTTTGAAAAATGTCTACGCCCTAGTTTCTGTAACTTGATCATTTTTCATCAAGTGTTGTTTTTTTAAATCATTTTAAAAAACAGTGCAAAAAATTATCCAAAGCGTTATCTCATAGTTTTTAACTTTTTTTTTCCTTTTTCTTTATTTTTGATAAAAGTGGTTGAAGTTGCAAAAACCTACATTGTAGGATGCATTAGAAAATTTATATTTCAACAGAATTTGATTGGGGTATTTCGTGGATCTTTCTTAGTAAAAAGTTTTAGATATACGCCAATGGATTTTTTCATGTCTACCGTTTTTTTAGATATATGGGGTCAAGTGAAAAATGCCATTTCACGGGATTTAGATTTTCGTCTGATTTTCGTAGAGTTTTTGAATCCTAGTTAATTGGAACAAAAGTTACACCTTGAACATTCCTATAGCACCAGTAAACGTTTTTATATAAAGAGGTCAAAGGGACAAAAATGTTATTTCACAACTTGATATAAGAAATTTTCATTTTCTCTCCGATATCGATAGGACTTTTTTTCATTGCAATTGTCTTAATTAGAGCTGTCGGTAAAACTTCAACAGATTTTTTTCTATCATAATTCTATTTGGTATTTTATGATACATTTATATGACGGTTTTGAGATAAATAGGATACATGAAAAAGTGACCTTAAATTGAAATTTCGAAAGATATAGATTTTTAAAATTTGTCATATGATTTTGAGGAGGTTTGTGGCAAAGGAGCAATAACAGGCATGGGCAGGATAAGAATTCATTTTCCTGATCAATATTTTTCATAGAATTATCTACATGTTGTACGATTTTAAGAGTGTGAATTGGTGGATGTGTCTGGACAACCAGCACATAGTTCTGTCAAATTATATTACTTCGTCCACACTTACCATGGTTACCATTTTAAATCCCTTTTTTGTCCCGAAAAGTTAATAAGTTTATACACAATATAATTTCTATTTTTAAAACTATTTCCCATGTCCTATCATGCTGCGCTTGCAAAGCATATCAGTTTAGAGATTTGATAAGAAATTTAGACTGTTATTTGTATTAAAGTGAGGCCATAGAACTAACTAGACAACACTATAAATAAAAGTTTTACATTAAGAATGTGCATGAAATCGACCATTTGACAGAGTTATCGTTCTCGATTGAGTTGATTTCTTGGGTATTTCTCAAAAGTAAATACCTTGAATGAGAAATGGCTGTAATCGTGTTACCATATGATGTATGAAATCTGAAAAAAATCAACTACAGATTGGTGTTTATATTTCCACACCATGTATCACTTCACCATTGGCATTGCATGAATTTTAAAAAGACATTTAACAAATTAAAAATTAAAACTCTCAAATTTTTATCCCCATATTCTTACATAGATACACTTAAACATTTACCTTTGTATTATATATGAATGCATTCACGAAATCTAAAAGTGTACAATAAACAATGTAGCATATAGGTTTTGCAAATTTATATGATATATCTTATGGATAATTTTATCAATACTTTACAATTTTATACAAAAAGTTCAATAACACCAATGCAATTTATACGAAGAAAAAATGAAAAACTCGGGATAGTTCACAATTTTGTGTATTTCACATGAAAATAAATTAAATAAAATCACATGATATTAAAATTTAAGAAATTGTTAAATTAAATCTTAATTTTTGTTTTCTCTATTTCTGTGTTCAGCAAACGTGAGAAAAAAAATGTTTTGAAATGAAATGTTCCTATGATTCCAATGACACCATTCTAACTGCTAAAATGTTAAATATTTGAAAAATATACAAATCTATGTAAATATACGAATTTTAAAGGTTGGCGAAGGTAAGTGTAGAGGGGATTTGTATTTCCACCATTCCTATTGCATAAAGCAGTTAAAAATCAATTTTTCAAGCGAAATACAATTCACATGTGCAATAACCACCATTAATTGACGTTGTAATCAACGTCATTAATGACTTTGATAAGCAAGCGTCATAGCGTCAGGGTAACTATCCGGTTATTCGGAAAATGTGGTTCGTGAACGATTGTTTATCGGAAAATGTGAACCGCGAACGATCCTGGTAATAGTTCGTGAACGATTTTATTGACACTGAAACATGTTTGTCATGCAGGTCTGTCATATTTTT
>JAULBM010000027.1:3039698-3054283 GCA_032357055.1 Geukensia granosissima | reverse complement strand
GATCTTCAAGGGTCTTTACAACAGCTGACTTGATGGTTTCTGCTCTACCATCAAATAACTCCATCAACCTTAAAAAAAGGGTGGAACTTTTCCCATCCTTCAAAAATCTGTGGAGAGAGAAATTTTCAAGTTTAGTATGCTTAGTACAAGAAAAATATAGTAGCTCATAGATTTCAGTACGATAATTTTCATACATAAGACTTTGAAAACTTGTTTTCATATTGAAATAAAAATATATACAACTACATTATATACAATTCTATACACTGAGAATGATAATTACCTAACATAAAGTATGAGCTCCTTCTTTACAGCAATGTCTGTTGTTTCATCCATCATAATGGTAGGATAAAACTGCCATTTGAATAAACCTTTCTGATGTGTATCTTTCATTCTCTCCTGTGTGTAGAGCATTCAAAACATCTACCCCTAAATCTTTACCTACAAAAAACATAAGTATATACTTCGTTGTGACAGAATTTGGGCAGCAAGCATTACATTCATGTATATTAATGTTGGACAGTCAATATAATTAACATTAGCATTGTTCTACTCTTTGTACCAATGCATAACAAAAAAACTGGAGTGAAAAAGATTATTTAAAAATTCAGATTGCAATTTTTCAAAAACTTACACAAATTCATCAGAGGAACATAATTTGTTGTATGAGGCAGCTCCCTCTTGCATAACCAGTACAGATATTTCATAGCTGACTCCATGGCCATCTCATTGATGCAGCTCTCCTTCTCTAATGCAGTTGACAGACTGGTGATTGTTAAACTCTTGCTCCTTCAAAGGCAATTGCTTCTTTGTGGGTGTCACTGCATGCATGTCTGGTAAGGCTTTCCGTAACTAGCCAGGAACAAGGTACATCAACCCAGACAGCTTTCCCAGGTACAGATTTCTTTGGTTGTCGCTGGTGCCTTACACAAAGGTCACAGAGCATACCTGTTCATTAGTACAAAAAATATATTAGCTAAATATTTTATGGTTAAAGATTGATAATGTATACATGTACATTTAAAATTGTTAAAAGCCAAATAAATTTTGTGTGACATAATCATTACTTCTTTCTTAAATGGAAAATATTAACATTGAGAAAAAATACATTTTATACATGTAATTACTGCTTAACTCCTTTCTTATTCATGATGAAAATTGGATATGTTTTACAAAATGTTTTTGTTGTACATATATAAAAAAAGTCTGAGATCCTGTCATAATTGTCAGTTGTGTAGAAATAAATCGTAAGATTTCTGTTGCTGCCATCATTTCGGGTATTATTTCCTTTGGTACCTATATACAACGGGAGGTGTCGCACGTCAGATTTTTCTGTCAAATTGTATTATTTCCTTTGCCATCTATATACAACGGAAGGTGTCACACGTCAGATTTTTCTAACAATTTCAATGAGTTTTTCACAAAACAGATGTTAATAGTGGTCACTGTCATTTATGTTATACCTGATGGATTTATAATTTTACAACAAAAAATTTCAATGCCAATGGAATACACTTCATCGTAACAAGTTTCAAGAAAAAAGTCTGAGTTGTTGTTATCGTCGTCATTTACACTGAAAATGAAAATCTTTATACGTTTCGTTTTGATGTTATAAATATTGTCAAGTATTTTAATAAATTGTTTAATTGCGGTAAAAAGAACCCCCAAATTTTAATCGAAGGTCAAGTTAACTTATAAATCGGCCAATCGAAAAGCCGATATATTTAGAAAAGGGAACCTGTAATTCCCATTTCGACCAATCACTTCTTTCGGTATTTTTAGACAACACGTGAACATGTGAATACTCAGGTCGATCTAACATTTTAATCAATATTTGACTACGGGGAGCTTATTTTTATTGCTTTCTCACTTAGTTATCCCACCCGGCGACTCTACGAAAAGTTTTACACACAATTATCTCACAATTAACACACAAACATAATTGATTATCATGACACTCATGGCAGTAGTTGTCAAGGCGCTTCGGCTGATTTAAGTGCTGCAGGTATCGACCTTCACAAAGGAAAGCGCTTTGGCCCCACAGCGCCATATTAGTCAGGGGAGAACAATGAGGAGTACATGACAGTCTGCCATGTATCTTATGTTTTAACCTCATTTTCATGGTTCATCGACTTAAGTCAAGTGTCATAACTGATCAATAATAACTAACCATCTTTATCATGTTTTCAGTTTCGGACTATTGATTTGTTTTATTTAAATGCCCTGGTGGTATTACTTGCTGAATATTTAGATTAGAAAATTATTGTGTCCAGACAATTATAGGGTCAAATTAAAGCTACATATACAGGCGAGACATTTTTGTGTCCACACTTGTTCCAAAACTGTCTGAAACAGCTGAGACTTTTGAATTTTTGTGGTGTAAAATATATTTTTTTAATTCTTCAGGGATGGCAAGACAGAACTTTGCTGAACAAAATGATTCTTTGAGAATTTTCATCAAAGGTCTTCTTGTCGGAAATTCTTGAGTTAATTGAATTTTTTGAATTTACGAAATGTTCTTTTGGATGGTAAATTACCAAAAAACTATATTTGTGCAGTTTAGGAATTCAACACAGCTGATGCAAGGAAAGTGATCTTTTTTGATATTTGTATAAATGTGGAAAAAATGAATGCTTATTCTTTTGCTCCAGAAAAAAAAGAAAACTTTAAATGGTAGTAAAAAGGTTTCTTGTTAGAAAATATTTGGTTAATTGTATTGTTTGCATTTAGATGGTGTAACACATGTAGTTTATGGAAATTTTTGGTCAGAGGTCTTCTAGTCAAAAATTGAAACGTTGGGAATATTACTGGAAGCGTTTACATATTTAAATAATAATTTACACATTTAAAATGGGTCCAAATATAAATTTAATTCATCATTCTCCACAATGCCTCAGAAACCTTATTTCATTTGATATTTTTTTCAAAACAAATTTTCTACTGTGTAGGCAGCTGTGAGCAATTACAAGCTCTTTGGAGCCTCTGATTTGCTGTAAGAAATAGGGAACCTGTTATTTAGAAAATAAAAAGCAAGAAAAGACCAACAGGTCAACTTGACTTAATTATCTATCAATTCACTCAGAATACTGAACTCCTGATAACTGCATGTTTTCTCAGAACCTTGAACTACTGTATCCTATCCTGACAACATGTTATCTCAGAACCATGAACTACTGTATCCTAACAACATCGTGTTATGTCAGAACCATGAACTACTGTAGCCTGACAACAATATGTTATCTCAGAACCATGAACTACTGTATATTGACAACAGCAAGTTATCTCAGAACCATGAACTACTGTAGCCTGACAACAGCAAGTTATCTCAGAACCATGAACTACTGAAGCATGGCAACAGCAAGTTATCTCGGAACAATGAACTACTGTATCCTAACAACAGTATGTTATCTAGAACCATGAACTACTGTAGCCTGACAACAGCAAGTTATCTCAGAACAATGAACTACTGTATCCTAACAACAGTATGTTATCTAGAACCATGAACACTTGTATCCTTAAAACCACATGTTACCTCTGGTATCCTTAAAACCTCAAGTTATCCCAGAACCGTGATTTCTGGTATCCTTAAAACCACAAGTAACCTCAAAACCATGAACTCTGGTATCCTGAGAAACCATAAGTTACCTCAGAACCAAGAACTGTTGTTTCCTTAAAACCACAAGTTACCTCAGAATCGGAACACGCTCGTATATTTCCATCATTCTTTAGAAATAATACTTTGGGTGTATGAAAATGAGCATAAATTTGCTTAAAATGTGATGCGGTTGGACACTACAGACACTTTCACCCTCATATGCATGGCATTAAGTTCATACTCCAAAATCATTAAAAGTGCTATTTGTATAGAAATATGGGCATCTCATACTTTTGAAACATTATTTTTAATAATATCAATTTAAATATTCTAGATTTTGGACCATTAATTTGCAATTCCAAAAAATTACAAGTAACTGAAACCTGATACATCACAATAAGCATCTGATGTCATCATAAGAATGACAAAAGGACAGCAAGTCTGTGATATTTCTAGAGATCATGTACTTTAGTTTTGGACTAAATAAATGAAAAGGTCAGTCTCTTCAAGTCTGATGTCACAACTGTAAGTTCTGTTTAATAAATAGAATTTTGGATATCCAACATGAGCATATGCTCAAAGGAAGAAAAAATTGCTTCCACTTATGTAAGAGGTCATCATACCAGATTTTATGACGGAAATGGCCGAGGATGTTCAGATTGGTTACCTAGGACTATGAAAATGATCCACACAAATCCAGAGCAGACGGAAGTATTTGGACCATTTTAAAGCTTGCCTTAAAGTGTGGATCTTTGTTCATTGTTGAAGTGTAGATGTTTGTAACCTATACTTTTTGTCTGTGACATAGCCAAATCTTTGTTCATTGTTGAAGTGTAGATGTTTGTAATCTATATTTTTTGTCTGTGACATAGCCAATACGCTTGTTTCGAATCATTTCTATTCCGTGGACCGGTTCCGCCTTTTTCATGTCATTATGATGAAATGTTAGGCAGACAGCTTCTGGTGTCAAAGTACTCCTTTTGAAATTCAAGAACGAAGAAAAGCATTCAGTAAACGTATTTTAAAAATTGTAAGTTGAGGACAATATATACATCACATGTCAAATAAAATAAAGTGTGGATTATAGTTGCCAGGCGATGCCCTACATTCCAGCTAAGTTAAGTGATCTGGGAAACAACAATTATAAATGATGATGGAATAGTAATGAATCGAAACAACAGTATTATACCACAACTCCTATATCTAGAAGTAAGAAGAAAGACAGTGACAAATAGTATAAGCTTTATTTTTATTTATTTTTTTGTTGTAATATTTACATTGTGAGAGTGAAGAACATTGTGTATGCACCAATATTTTCAGAAAGTTGTGTAAACATAAAATACCAGTGTCTCAATTTAACAGATATTATCACAATTTAGAAATATTCTAGAAATACCAAAATACAAAATTGAAAAAAAAAATTTAATTTTACTAATGAATTGAATGTCAAGTTGGATATGATATTTTTTCTGTACATGAATACTATATTTAATTTTACAAACAATGAAAAAGTATAAAAAAGGGAAGTAATTAGATGACACCGGAAATTTGGCATACTTCAGACTCCTGTTAGATTCATGAACACATGAAAACTACATATAAACACCAAATAATTTTGATTTTAAAATTGTAACTGTTCCTTATCCAACTTACAATCTTGCCAATATTACCAACTGTATAAATACTCCACATATCAGAGACATATAATTCAAGAGATTGGCAAATGAGATCACACTTTCTTGTGATGTTTCATATAATATTTTGTTCAATAATATGGATTTATACTTTGAATTTGGTAATTTAAACCCATTTTTTTTTTATAAAAAAATAAACACTCAGTACAATAATTGTGCATTTCTTACTTTCAACAGTCTTAACATTTTGTTGTTTGAAAATAAAACTTTCAGATTTTTTATTCTCTACACAGAATTTTAATTTAAATTAATTATATTTATCAGGGGAAAAAATTGTATTCAAAATAAGACGGGGGTTGTATCTTATTCCCAAGAATAAACTTGTCATTATCTCTTGTGTTATATGTCTCTGTTGCTAATAACAAAATGAACCTATCCAAACAACAAGTTTTCCCTGAGGTAACCCTCAAACTTAAAATTCTTGAAATAATACTAATGAATTTCTGTTGCACTGGATTCTTTATTTAATCACATCAACTGCTGAGGCAAGTTGTCGGTAAGTGGACTAGGGTTAAACTTACAATGGGTTTACAACATTTAATGTTTCCCCATAAACACTGGTATATTCTATCATACTTTAATACACCTTAAAAACTTCTTGACCCAATATTTCATGTCAATTGACCTCATGACATCATCAAACAATCTGGTCTAAGATTATATACACAGTAATAATAGTAGTTTTATCTATTGATACAGATAATTCAATGTAGTTTAAAGGAGTAGTGAATGTAACAATCAAATAAAATGTAACTTTATTAATGTGGATGTACAAACAATATTCCACAAATACCAAATTTATAAAATTAAAAATAGGTAGATATGTGAGCCTTTTAATCCTACTATCACAAATTCAATAAAATTAACTGGAATACTGTCAAAATTTTTTTTACTTAAAAATCAATCTAATAATATCTTTTCCAGAAGAACAAGAACATTTTTCTGTGATATATGACTGTTCAAAACCTTTTTCCACCTCAATGTTTGCTCTTTATAACAGTGGTACCAGTAGACTTTATTATGCTATTTTTATATTAACAGAATTGGGGATTTCCAAGGTTACATTAATAAGTCTTACATCACTTTGAAGCAAATATATAGGCTTTTATGATCACCAACTCTTTACAGACTCATTGTGTTTTAGATTAACTTTTATAGAGATTACCTTAATCTTGCTTTATGTATTTTAAAGACACCTTCCCTACAATCTACAGACCACCTGAATCTTGCTTTAATTATTTTATACCAATAGCCTAAATTTTATTTTTGTTGTGTTTTTAGAAGTATCACAAACTGCTTGAATCTTGTTTTAGCTGGTTTCATAAGACATATTTCCTACTATCTTTTGACTTTTTGAATCTTGCACGGACTAGTAGTTATTTTGATTTTTATTTTTTTTTATCTTTATCTAGTCAATGGGGAAGTCACTTTAACCCTTTGAAATATATAGCCATTGTTTTTCATCTTCACAAATTTTGAAAAACTTTTCCTCTTTCTTAAATTTTTACAGATAACTTCCATTAAAACTTCCAATATTAGCTTCCTTTTGTGTCCAGTAGCAGTCAAGTCTGATAGATTCTGAATAATAATCAATTCAAAATTCAGGAATGGTTACCCTAATTTGAGTTAAAGGTGTTGTATAAATTTAGCTATAAAAGTTCATGTAAAAAAGCTGTATAAATTTTATAACAATAAAATGTAATGTTTGGTAAACAAGCATTGATGATTTAAGATGTTTAAGAAGGCAGATAAAGGATTTCAATGGGAAGAAAGTTTCATTTCTGTTTTTTTTTTGTGTGTGAAAATTTGGCAATTCGATTAAAATTGATTATAAGCACTAGAATGTGGAAGGCATTAGTCAATAAACAGGCACATAATATCACAAGTAATGATAAATGATGCACTAACAGTCATTTGCACACATTAACAAAAGTTTCTTCATGGGTTATCTCCCCTTAAAATGTATAATCCATAAAATGTAGGAAGAGAAATCATTCACAAAATTTTTGGATTATATTACCTTTTTTTTTATCAATGAAACATAATTTAAATAAAACTATTATATATTATATGTATGCAAATGATTATTAATAAATGGTTTTTCCATTTTTAACAGAGTCTTTTCAATGGACTCAGGGAAATTAAACTAAACATGACAGGGAAATTTATTAAGGTACCTGTGAAGTGAATACATGATAGTGTTGAAATCATTGTGGTCACTTTTTGACATTTATAACATAATCATTGAACAAAACTGATGATTTCTTTGGTATACTACTTCATTCAAACCATTTATTTGCACAGTAAAATGAGCTCTTTAAGACAAAAAAAGACATTTGAATTCTCTCTAGAAAGAGATCCTTATAACTTTACAGAAATCTTTCTTTAAAAACAAACAGAACAACAGAGACAATAAATAAAAATAACAACAAAAAAGTAAACAACAACAAAGGGTTGACTAAATAAGCACTAGTTTTGAAAGATATGGCCAGGACTACAGATATCATGACTATGGTAAACATTTTTACTCTGTCATACTGAGAAAGAACTACAGACCAAGGGCAGGTAACTTTTATCTCATAAGCTGCCGAGAAAACAATTATAATTTCGTATCTTTGATTAGGTAAAAAATACCCTTTATAATTTTCCTCCAAAATATGCAATATCTTTCTCATGTTTGTCTGTTACATTGTAAATAAAACTTACAGAAAATTAGAATTTTACCTAATTCATATGAAAATGATTTACATCAAGTCAAATTAAAATGACCTTAGGGGTCAAACTTCACACTTAAAAGAGATTCTTTTAAAGATGGCGGTAGGATAAGGCCAATTTTGGGCCCTTAATTCATGACACCCTGTTCTATTATTCCTTCTTCAAAAGTTGTGTTTTTATAAGAGAGAAATACTCTAAAGCACAAAAAACTCAAAAACTTCACAGTTTTAAAAGTGTATGGAATCATTTTTTGACTTTGCTCCAAATTAATCATTGGTATGTAGTTATTTAAAAATAATAAAATTAAGGGATTAAAACTTTCCTGACCCTACCAATTTCTTTACATTTAACAATGAGATCTTTCCTAACTTGTGCTGCCTATTTGTTTCTGTGTGTACATATACACCACTTCTTTACATTATAACTTGAGTTATTTCCCTTTGTACAGTTACAAAATTCTTAAGAAGAATAAGGATTATCTTTTCAATGAAAATAACAGTGTGACATTTATTCATTGATGTAAAATGTGTAATAATATATAAGATTAATAAACAATAACAAATACAAACATTTGTGTGTAACCATAAAATATATATGTACAGCAAAATAGTTTCTCCATTTAGAAGGCACATACACAGTGAAAATTTCAATGTAACATAAAATAGCACAGCTGAGGTAAATCTCAATGTCACAGTGAAGCTTGGGGTCAAATTTAAAAACACCATGGCAACAATTACAGAGTAATATTTAACAAAAACAATTTATATGACTACTTAATTATATAACTTAGCTATAATACATATTCTAGGTAGCCCATGCCCCATGATCTACACGAGGCCGTTTTAACATGGGTCCGTCATAGTCTAAAGAATGTGATATGCCCGTAGGAGATGAATTGTTACTATGTGTATGGTTCATATGCACTGGCGATAAATGATTTTGGCCTGTTGACGGAGGTCTAAGTGAATGATGATTCGATGGCGTGGTAGAATCCCGCGGCGGAGATAACGGTTCACTTTTTATAGTCATAGCTAGATTGTGGTGATTCATGGTATTAACAGCGAGAGGTGATATACTTCCTCCTCCACTGGTCCTGAAAATATAAACAAAATTCATCATCAAATAAGGTGTATTTAATAGCAGCATAAATGTTTGATGTACAGACAGTCATGCGACTTGAAATTTCAAATTGAAATACAAATCCAAAATCGGGGTGTGCTGTCATGAAAAAATAATTAATGTTGTTACATTGTGTAGGAAATTGTAAATTTATTTTCAATTATAACAGGGTTATAAGAAATGTACTTATTAGAAATCAACATCATTGGTTGGTCTTTGTTTTTTCACATTGCTTTTTGAATTTAACTGTATAACATTGAAAAAAAGATTTGCCTAATTTTATGTATAATTTGGGGCAATCTGGAGCTGTCACAATGATTCCTCCCTTGTTCAAGGTCCTCCTGGTGCTTACTGAAGTTGAGTTTGGTCTCCTCCATATTTACCACATATCTTCCCTTATGTATAAAACATATTTAGATTCTCAGTGTTTTTAAAATGTTGACTCGAAGCATAGTTTTGGTATAAAGAGTGGCTCCTTTGACAATCATGTCTACAAAATCGGCATTCATTTCTTCATGCCGAATTAATGGCTTCGCCAAAGCAGTAAAAACCTTATCAGGCCAAACAAACAACATTTTTGGTTTCCAAAAGATATTATTGAATAAATAAATTAGAGTGAAGACTGTTTTCATTTTCAATAGATAAAAAAAACTGGCATATTATTGTCTTGGCATGGGTTTGGCTATCGGAGAATCTAATTATATTGATCAGCCTTATACTATAAGTGATATGATTTGGAATGTAAATACATTAAAGCTTTCCTTGGTGATCACCTCTACAAAGCAGCCACTTTATTTTAAAACCTGCCTTTTCAATTTCACATTTTTAAAGGATTTTATCACAAATTAACATTAATGAAGAGGTCACTTGTTTTTTATTAATAAATATTGCTTCTTCACATGATATATGAGTATCCAAAAGAAGTCAAACTAACATGATAGTACTTAGTACATTCTACAGTTAAAATCCAGGATAAGAGTTTAAATAAGTACAGGAAGCCCTGAGATAAGACAAATGGGTTGTAACCTATATTACCAGGTTATAAGACACATGGGTTGTAACCTATATTACCAGGTTATAAGACACATGGGTTGTAACCTATATATACCGAGTTTTGGGTGAAGTATAAAGTAAAACCTTCTGAAACATGTGCACTTTTACAAGATAGGGGTTTTACCTGTCCAAACAAAACATGTGACAAGCATGAAGGTGGGTGCATCACTGTGTGAAAAAGTTTAGTTCTAACAAGAAAAACTGAGCAAAAATAAAAAAGGTAACCCCTGCACCCAATCCCAGTTTTCCAAAGTGAATTAACTGGCTTTGAAATGAGCTGAGATGTATTTCCTTTCTATATTTATATCTAAACATTATGTCTTAGGTTCATGTAAAGTTTGATTGAAATCCATTTAATGATTTAGATGGAGATGCACTTACAAGGTATGTGGATGGATAGACAGACCACCAAACTGGTGAGATCTATAAACCCCCCTATCATTTACACAGAGTTTTTTTGCCATGTGATGCACTTCAGTTATGTTGGAGTGGCTACTGTACTGCACAAAGAGATAAATTTATTTAATCAACAGAAATATCAGGCAGAAACAATACTGACACACCACCAATTATCATGGTAAAACAACTATAGCAGTTTATTTTAAATGTACTGCACACTGACAACCACAAATTTTTATGTGTTTGAAATCCAAACTGTCTCCTAACTAAACTAGGAAAAATATTTGTGACTAGTTGGGTGGTATATTATGCTTGTGATGGGAATTATCTCTGGTTTATATGTTTTTCCTTTGATCTTTCTGTCTTTCTATCATCAGGATACTAAGCTGTAAAACTACTATTGATACCATTGTTCTTAGATGACATAATTAAGATGTCACTGACAATATATGGCAATGAAGAATATCAATGGTCATCTATACTCCAAACATTTCGATGGATACTATTGATCTCATCCAGAAGATCACAATAACTTAAACTAAGGTGCTTTGCAAGCTAAGCATGATACGACCGCAGCATGTTGACATGTAAAGGTGAACAA
Source organism: Geukensia granosissima (assembly GCA_032357055.1). NCBI lineage: Eukaryota > Metazoa > Mollusca > Bivalvia > Mytilida > Mytilidae > Geukensia > Geukensia granosissima. The sequence goes on along the minus strand of JAULBM010000027.1, from coordinate 3,043,107 downwards.
ATGAACATTTGGGTAAGAGTGGACACAGTATTTTGTTTCACACAATAATGTGCTTGACACAGATATGTGCTGGACACAGTAAAATGCTGGACACAGTAATATGACTGGTTAAGTGATCATTTTGACTGGTATTATCCTCAATACCAACCTTTATCTAGTACCAATTATCAATGTCACAAAATCTTATAAGGATTGGTTAACTAGAACAAAAAATATTGTGCGGAAACCAACCTGTCCACAGACGCCATGCCAACAACATCTACAATGACAACAACAGCATCATACCATAATACGACCACAAATTTTTTGCGATCGTATAATTATTGGTCCTGTCCAAAAAGAGATATTTAATTTTGAAATTTAACTCAGTCGTCACTGTTCTTTTACATTAATATGCATGCAACTTACGAGTGTAAAGCCGGGTGAAATCCACTTATGTTGCCAGGCCCTCCTCCTCCTCCAGGAGGGATCCCTGAGGTTAATGACCCTCCACTCCACTGGTGTGAGTAATTTGACATGTTACTGTTCATATCTATACTATTGTTATTCAAGGCAAATTCATCTGAAATATACAAACATCATATCAATGTGTTATTTGCTGTATTGTTTTGGACTTTATGTCGACTATAGTTCTATTCTGTATTCCCCTCCCCCCTAATCATCCATTAAAAACTAAAGTCTTGTCACCTTATAAATACAATAAAATTTGGGTTGAAATAAGATGTAACGGACTGTAACAGAGAGATAAACCTTACAATTACTTGAAGATTTTTATCTTTTCTAAAATTGAAATTTCCTGCTATTTGCAAATTAAAAATCAGCTATTTATGATTGTTTCTGAAAAATAATAAAAAGAGGATGAGATGACCATACCATGCATGATATCTTAAATAGACTTTATGATATTCTCCATTTTTTCCCTACTGTACATGACGTTTGATTTTATGATATTCTCCAAAAGGGAGATTTTCAAAAGTAGCAACTAGTCATAAAATTTTAAACCTCCCAACCCTCTATGGATTAGCCCATCTACAACACATTTATATTGTTCTGCAGTTTTGATTACATGAAGAAAAAGTTGACAAAATTAAACAATTCATGTGGTTTATAAATATTTATTAACAATAGATATTTACAATTATATGTAGAAACGCAGTTGTCAGGTCAGAAATAAAATAGTTTAGTTGACAACTGACATTTGTATACAAATAAATATGACAGGACAGTATGCTTCATAAATATCAATAAGTGATTGAGTAATTGACTATGTATAACATAGCATCAATATGCTAAATATACTAAATTGTTGGATTCGCAGTGCGCATATTACACAAGCTACTAGGATGCGTATTCTGGAAGTTTCTACTACAACCTTACTTCAATTTTAGAATTTATAAATATTTTAATTATAAATAGAAAAAGGGGGGATATGGTGTAAATATTCATGACACAATAATCTCATATATACAAGTAAATTCTAAGCAAAGGAACAGCGCTTTGATTGCTGTTCTTCATCTCAAAGTCACAGTGAGGCCTTAACCACGGAGAAAAAACTCTCAACGCACAGTAAATTACTGCTATTTTTAAATTAATGCTTGTTTTTCAGAATAACTAATCTTTATTCTACAGTTTTAACCTAAATGATTTTAGATCTGAAATTTTGGTAATAAATTACAAAGAAATGCACTGTAAAAAATCATTGTGGGAAGGGAGATAACTCTAGCCTGCTTTGCAGGAGCACTATGGCAAGTGTGGCCACAGTAGTGTGCTAGACCTTGTAACATGAAAGACATTGTAATTGGCATGTTGACTCCTTACATTTTGAAATCCATAGGTAATTGAACAAAAACCAAAAATCAGAGGAAAGCTTAATATTTTTTTTCAAATCCTGCAAAATTGTCTTTATCTGCCACTTTAAGGCCTTTTATCTCTAAAATGGTAAAAGATTTGGAAAATCTGTTCACCTTCACTTAGATAAATATAATAAGAAACCACATCAAGATAACTAGAGGCTCAGGAGGCTAAGGATTATTTGAAGATTGTCTTTTGGGGTTCAGGAATTTATGGTAAATCTAATATGACATGTTACCCTGAAAATGGAAATTTAAATTAGTCATTTTGGAACCTATGTCATATCTCAACATAAAGACCAACAGGTCGCCAAATATGTTGCTGTTACTGCCTAAAATAAATAGTAGTCAAATGGCAATACATACTGTAAAATCAGTTACACTGAATGTCTAATTTTAACAATACAAGCGAATGTTGGAATTAACATTGTTATATAAAAAATCCTCATTTGACCCTTTAAAATTGGGCAGGGCTAAACTACTCAAAACCAATCATATGGAGGAACATTTTATTGAATTAACGATGGGAATTTTTTGCAGTTGTATTACAATCTGTTGCAGATGTCAAGCTGACTTTTGGAAAGTATTCGCATGATTTAATATCTTTATTTCCTAAATAGTATTTATTTTCATACAGTTAAACCTGCCCTTACGGTCACTCTAAATTAGCGGTCACCTCTATCATCCAGCCAAATTTGACACCCCCGAGTGATATTTCTATCATTTTTAACTTGAATTAGCGGTCACCTGTCTAACGTGGCCAGCGGTCAGCAAAAGCGAGCCATGAAACGGTCGAAGTCTTAACTTAGCATTCACATGATCGAAACGGTCATGTGACATAATTGTCCAGTAATACTTTGGGCTTGCAAACATCGTGTGTCGCTTGTCTGATCGCACAACTGAAAAAGAATATCGTTGACCAGTTTGTAATAACATAACTCCAGCAAGAAATATTGGTTTTTTTTTGTTGTGAATACCAACTTTTTGATGCATGTTTTTCCCCTTATCCAAATGTAGCACAGTATATTTACTGACCAATCCAAATTGACTACCAAAAATAAATCAACCAATCACAAAACTTGTCGCTGATCATGCAGTGGAAAACGTGATCAGTGAAATGTGTTAAAAATTTGTGTTATGTGTGTTTGAAAACAAATGCATAAAGCATATATTTTTTTAATCAAACATGCATCAAGGTCATTTAATACCAGTCTCTTTTTCTAGTATCATGATCACTTGATGGTGATCAACTCTTTGTCCTTAACTTGTAATTAAAAAAATACATTGTTACTTTTTCTACCAGCACCATATTCTGATTCTTAATTAGTTAGTCAATTCTACATAAAATAGGTTTATTGGATAACATACACTGCAGCACAGAGCTACTCAGTACAAACATCATGGTTTCCATCCTCAGTGATACATGAAATATGATGATCTGTATCTGTATCAGCATCCTAAAAAAATCAATCACAAACTGATATGCAATTATAAACTAGGGTGCTTTGCAAGTGCAAGTCCTGCATGATCTACCTAATTGAAATTCTTGTAATTATTTT
>JAULBM010000027.1:3026524-3039017 GCA_032357055.1 Geukensia granosissima | reverse complement strand
TCACTGGACATAATTTTAGTAAAGGACCACCCAAGGACCATTTCAGCCAAGTTTGGCTAAGATTGGCTCAATACTTTAAGAGGAGAAGATTTTTCAAATTTCATCCCCCCTTTTTTCTTTTTTTAACCTGGCATTCATTTTGTATTAAAGTCAGGGTTGTCGTACACAATTTTGAAAGAGGACCACCCAAAAACCATCCCATCAAAGTTTGGTCAAAATTGGCTGGGCAGTTTCAGAGGAGAAGAGTTTTTTGTAGTTGTGGACAGATGACGGAAGACAGATGGACGGACATTGAATAAGGAGTTTTGCATTTTAACCTCTCAGCACTTTCAGTCCAGGTAGAATTCACTTTGAGGAATCTATGTTTGTTAGGGTTATCAGTTGTCCTGATGTAAGTAGTGTATACATCAGATATATCTTTACCCTCAGATTAATCACATACCATAATCTTATGAAGAGGAGCACTGCTAAAAACTGCACTTGTACAGTTGCATAAATCTTATCTGAAATATCTAGGAAATTTTCAGTGTTTTGTGAATTGGCAAATTTTCCATCATAAATAAAATTAAATTAAATTCTCAGTGTTTTGTAAACCACTTCTAGGGATTTATATTCCATTATTTATAAAGTTGACTAGCATAGAAGAATGTACAGTATTGTTTCAGTTTCTATAAAATCAGAGATTTAGTGCTTGTCAACCATCCAATATAATAACAGTTTCCAGAATAATGAGAACAATTTCAAGACTCAGATCTACATGTACTGATTTTTACAATTGTCAGTGAATAACCACTAAAATGGGCAGTTGGTTTTCAGGTAGTATAAAGATATTAAACAGAAAACTAAAAACTTTTGATACTTGCCCACTCCATTGAATCCAGACTTTTCATTAAAATGTCAAAAGTATAAAAGACTGCTATTCACATGTTTCGATATTCAAATTAATTTCACAATAAAAAAAGCAAAATTACAACTGTCCAAACAAGGACATTTTTTCACTGCTTTAAAAATCTAAGAATCTTTCAACAGTAGATAGAAACCATCAAATTCTTTCTTATACTGAGTAGAGAATAAATATAATTTTAAAATAAAACATCAGTTTTGAACACTATGAACACCTTTTGAAAAACAGGAAATAAATTTTAATAAATCTTTTTTTTACACTGGATTGTTTAAAGAATCTTAAACAAAATTCTACCCTCTAAAGAGCTTAGTACTTAAAACTAGGTGAATAATTTTTTTTAACTGCTGGTCAAGAAAACCTTTCCAAATTATACTCTTCCTTTTTGATGAAGGAATAAGGAATTTTACCATACCTACAGATGACCACCTTGTACACCTTTGCATTTGTAAGAATAATGTTCACAATTCTCTAAAGATACATGGTCAGTGTAACTCGACTGTAAGAAAGTTCTTGCAAGCCTATCTTTTAGATCAACACAACCAACTACAACAGATATGCAGAACACCAGTTATTCCCCTTGTCCAGCCAAAATATAAACAATACTTACATGACATTAATGAGTTATGTCACTATTCTAAATATGCAGTACATTGGAAAACTGTCACTTAATAATATGGTAAAAAATGTTCTTCAATAAAGGCAGCCTCCCACTTAACTCATTTCAAGACCAAATCCATCTTGATCCTAACAACATCTAATGGCTGTCAGGATTACCGATTCTAATCTGGACAATCAATAAATGACCCTACAAAGTATACATCACCTTTTTCCCACTCCCTTTCTCCTAACCCACTGTTATGTACTGATTGCAGTACTAATTGGATATATATGTCCTAACCAAATTCCGATTCTTCATTCACTGAAGCTTTTCTTAGAACAAAAATCAATGAAAATCTGATGTTCTCCTCATTAAAATCAACGTGAAAGAAATAAAGCATGGTTGGTGTTAACACTCTTATTTCCGTGCTGAACACCTACGCACCCTTTCAATTCATTTTGTTCCTATGGCGTTCGCTTCATTTTCGAGACTAGCAGAATGCAACCGCAAAACTAATAGAGAATTATGCTAAATTCTAAAGCATTTTGTTAAAATAGCAATTTAAACAAATAAAAGCCATGCAGTTTATAACAGTGGGTTGTAACATCAATAATGCAATATAATTTCCTGACAATGTAAATCACTTTACACAACTGCTGCAGCTCAGGGGACTTTATTTTACTAAAAATTGTTGAATTTCCATAAAAAAGATAAATTGCCACTGTTAAAACAGTTTGTAATAGCAAAATATCACCAAGAAGAGATAAATGTTATGACAGACAATAAAAAATCAGTGTTATTGTTTTTATTATGTTTGCCAAGTTTTAATTTGTAATTGTTCTTGTAACCTAGCTTGTCTTGTGGTAGTGTCTTCAAGTGCAGGAGGTCAAGGGATCACAGCTGTGTCAAACCAAAAACAATAACATTGCTTTTTCAGCTTCTCTGCAAAGCATGTGGAGTTAAGGGAGTAAGAATGAAGACTTGTCCACTTAGAAAAATGTGTCATGGTAGATTGCCAGGTGCAGATTATTACCTGATAAACTAACCACTGTGATGGTTTTATGTACATATTAGGGTTCATTTATTTATACAAAGGCCCTGAATATGCATGGAATAACTGCTGTTGGGTATCAAGCAACAAGCAAAACATTTCTTGCACATGCTTGCACAGTTTGTTGTGTTTCTGATTTCTCAACAATACCACCACCAAAGAAACATTCTTTGAAGATATGTTTAGTCTCTCTTGCAGAATTTCCTATATACAATGATGGTAGATATCAGTGATGAGCTGGTTTCCTGACATAATTTGGAAGATGATACTTCCATTGAAGTCTGGTTTTCATTCAGTAAGACAGGCATTTTTAATTTCTACCAAATTTTCTTATATTCAGTAATGGTGTACATCCTTGAATAGAAATCAAAGTAATGACTATAAACGAGACAGTCTATGTGCAATTTACCAAAACATGTTTAACAGAAAAATAGTGTGAGAACTTTTTACAAATTATCTTTGTCATCTTGAAGAACAAATTTGGATACAGGACACAAAGTTGAAAAATGGACCATTCTATTTTGTCTGGAGATGACAGTTGACAAGTTAAACATGAAACACAGAGAAAATGTGTCCAAGTGACACTGATTTCCCTCGTCTTGGCAAAAAGGAAATTGACATATGACAGACCTTAAAGGGCAGACAACTCACACTGATAATGCTTCAGACCATGTATCAAACAAATCCAATAGCAAAAGCTGAGAAATCTTAGAAGAGGTAAGAAGTGAAAACAACCAACTTTTTGTAAAACAAATCTTTGTCTTATCACTATAGTTCACAGCTTAATAAAAATATTTAACTAAAGGGAAAGTTTATCAACCCAAGGAATATCATTTAAACACTGCCAATGTTTACTTGACAGGTACCAATTATAAAGAAAAGACTCACCTGAAACTAGATCCCAATTAATCCTACTACATGTAAACTTTCACAAAAAATCTGTGACATGGAAATACTTTAATATTCAAGACACAACACTTGGTGTGTTTTGACGTCACAAACCAATGAAGCAGCAATGACGAGATTTTAATCCATCCATGGACAGGTATACCTTTAATTATTATATATTTATATATACAACAGGTACTTAAAGAATATTTAATACAAATGTTGTGCTTCAACACATTCTGACCTTGAAGGGGCTAGTTGACCTCAATCTGTTAAGGAATTTAGGTGAAAATCATCTTATTCAGGATAATAGCGTCACTAAATATAGTGCGTCAGGAGTCAATTCCGTCTGTCAAATAAAAATGTATATTGACAATTTAAATCTCTAGAGGAAATGTTCTGTTTAATTTTGTGATATTTGCGTCATCACAGACAATTTAAAATATTGCTTTCTATTTATACAGATCAATGTAAATTGCATTGAAAAAAGTTCTTATTTTGAGGCATACAACTTACGTACTTTTAAAAAGCAGGGTACAAAAAATTAAACAATTTGTTTGGGATATTCAGGTAATGTCATTGATCATTAAGTATATTTCTGTGTAAATGTATTGAAAAAAAACTTGGAGGCATTTAAATCAAGTTTACAGGAAGAAAGTACTTTAAGATGAAGATCAGAATTTGGTTAAAAGTAGGAGGTGCTATGAACCATTCGGGAACTTACACTGATTCTTTCTTAGTGAATACAACACCTAAATAATGAAATGTTGTGCAGTCTCACACATTTTACTCAATATTGTTCCATTTTGATTTCATTTTTTCTCTGCTTAGTTAAATCAGGTTATGTCAAACATCTGGAACTTTGATGGGGACAACAATATATGAGTTCATATTAGTTCCAGCTAATAGATTGTGAATTTTACATAGAATGCAAACCAATCAAACAAGATGTTACAAAAGTATTGCTTTAGAATTCAGGTTATATCAGAAGTCTAGAACTTTCAAGTCCTGATCTTCAGCTGTCAGTTTCACAAAATGTCGTAAGTGTAATTTTTATCGTAAATTATGACGTCACAATGAGTTTTCCTTTGAAGTTTTTCCACTTACGATCAATCTTAGACTTACGATTTTTTGTGAAAACCATCGCAGGAGACTACCAAACAATACCAATTTATTGTAAATGGATGGGAGTACTAAGTGAGAAGCTGGAAAAATCTGATAGTAGAAGTTTATCATAGATTTAATATAATTAATTTTATGGTATGCATACTTAGTTATTAAATATTAGTACAAGGCTATAAAAACAAGAGATATGGCATGATTGCCTACAAGACAGTCATCCAAAAACAGTCATCCAAAAAGTTTAAAAAAAAAAAAAAAAAAACATCCACAGGTTTCCCCTGATACCCCAACACTGATGCCACAAGAACATTAGTTATGACCTGATGCTAGAACCTTTGCCTTTGTTTCATTTAACAGCTACATCAGAATAAAAATATAGGCCTGGTGTAATAACCCTGATCAACTTCCATTTTACAGCCCTTAGGACCTTATGCCAGAACCCTAGTCCTTTTCTGTTTTAGAACAATAATAAATACCAGATACCTGGCCAAGCACCTGAACAATAGGAAGAGCCTGATGTCACAATCCTGGACCACTTCTAAATATTAGCTAGGGTCTGATGCCATAGCCTAAGACCAAACCAGAACAAAATTTTGGACTTGATGCCAGAATTTACTCGACAGCCACATGTACCAGTAATAACAATTAAAACTGCTGTCTATTGTCTTTTGACTCAGCCTCAGCAGAAAGTTAATTTCAGAACACCTGCATCATTCAGATGAGAACCGATTTGACAACACTTCACCTTGTCATCCTCATTTCATTACACATCAACTATTTTCAATAGGATACTTTTCAACAACATGTATACATGCAAATTTTGACATTTTAATCACATAATATGATGCATATTAGTGCAGGCTCAATAATGCGGCCACGCTCTATTAATGGTTGATTCAGAGGCATTTGAGATTTTTAGTTTGCCAACTTGATATCAAGTTTTCAAAGAAATGTTTTACACCTTTAAATGCTTTTATATTTATATACCCTATATCCTTATAAACTGTGGTGTTTTCCATTCAATATGCTGATCACCATCTTATGGTAGTCAAAAGTATCAAAGGGGTTTAAAATCTTGCCATGTACCTTTTTAAAAAATTTTAAATTTAATAATGGGATTTTTGTTAAAATACAAGATAGATTTTGGTCTAAAACAGTATTTTGATAAAAATATGTAGCTCCTCATTTTTGGTAGGGGTCAACATTGTTCATTGTTTTGTATTTGTTTTTAGCTTAATATGTATTTATGTCATGTTCTGTCTTGTTGGTGTTCTTGAGATTGCCATGTCTGTTGACTTTCCCCTTTTGTCTGGCCCTTCAATTTTGTTTCACTTCCTCTTCCTAATCTGACTTACTTGCCCCTCTCCACCCACTTCCCCTTTCTTAAATCCTGTTTGGAAAATCTGGAAATGTCTTTTCTTAACAACAATTAAATGGATAACAAAATTATAATTAAACCCATGGATCTTAATGTCATCATGATGATTTGTAACTAAATCCATCTTGTACAAATATATGGCATATAACTTCAGGGTAAATGTAATTTTTATAAAATGGTTTAAATGAAAGTAACAATTTTTTTAATAGCTGTAATTCAATTTAAAGAGTTTTTTTTCAGTTTACAGGACAGATGATTTTGTTTCCAAGAATGAAGTTAATATTGTAAGAAAATCAAAACTAATCATCACTGATGCTCAAAACAACATAATGTGGCACGTTGAAAATTATGACTTACAGGAAATCATAAAGAATTATATCAATTATGTTTCTATTTGTTTAAAATTCAATCTTTCAGTATAAATATATATTCCATTATATTTAATAATTACATAAAATTATTTACATTAATCCAATAAAAACATACATTTTGTAAACATGTGCCAGTAGAAACCATGTACAGTAACAAGCTGCCTTGAAGCCACAAATATTAACTTAATTGTCTGAGGGTAAAGTGACCTCAGATCAGTCAAGATTATCTGATGACAGCCACATGTACCAGTAATAACAAATCACACTGAAACATCAATGACAGATTGCTTGTTTTCTATTTATCATATGAAGAACACTTTTCCCCAAATACAGTTTATGCTGGCAACCAAACCCTGAATAAACCAGAAGAGTGGAGCACACGCACATCACACCAGGGCTTTAACAAATTATGTAAATTGAGCCTGAAACTTGTCTAAACCAATCAAACTTTTCAATCCAACAGGAGTTTGCTTTAGACAGGTTTCACTGTATTCTTTTTTTTGTATACTGCACTGGTGTGAATTTATACATGGAAACACATAATATTTCATGCAGATTCTTCTATGCACATTATTGTGAATATTATGTGAGGTTTGGGAGAAAAGATCAAAAGAGCTCAAAGATACAAAAGGGCCCAAAAAAAGTTAAATCAGAAGACAGACAAGACAGAAAATAAACCAAAGACAAACATTATGCACAACACAAAACTGAATGCAAAAGCTCGAGTTAAAAATAAAGTCAGTTCAAATGGGTTCCTGCTCCACTAGTGGCACCCGTCATGTTACTCAGTAGACAAAGCCGGTGTATAGTTGCAATTTGTGTTAGTCACAACCAGTAATCCAGTGTAGGAACGGATTTGTTGTCACAAGCGTGGGCTTTGTTGAAGGCTGTGTGAAGAACTCTATATTTTAATTTTTGATATCTTTTAAGATGTTACAAGGTCTCCTAGACATTTATTCCATATCTTCACTTATCATATACAAATCATTTTTGCTTGATTTAAACTTAACTGAACTGAACTAAAGAAAGTCTATTTTATAAAATATGTAACTCTAATTATTTCTGTTTGAGATTTTATTCATCACTATAGGAAAACTGTCATTCTATCATCCCAAACTTCACAAATAAAGACCCCTTGTAACAATTTAGTTTGTTATGTCAGACAGAGAGCCTGTTGACTAAATTTTTTTATCCTATCCAACCACCTGTTTGCAGTGGCATTTGTTGTTTTTCAACTTATTCCTTCCATGAATTTGGCAAAAACAATGCCTGCTAGATGTTAAGCAGCAATCAAACAATGTGTATTTCAAGAAAAATTTCCTCATGACTTTTGCAAAATCAAATGGGAAAAAAATCATGATCAATTGAAATATCTGACCTGCCTATAACCTACTATCAAATCTCAAAATTTAATTGCTACAAAGAGGAAAATGAACACAAAACTGCCAAAAAGAGTTATACAGTTAATGTTTCTTGTTCTGGGTTTATGCAGAAAAGATACATCATATACAATAAGAAAAATACAATAAACAGCATATTCCATTGCAGATCTTGGAATATGGCTAAAACAATAGACCACAACCTTAAAAGGATATACAACATGCAATAACAGTATATATTTCAAGTTTCATACTTGAGATTTGGGTTGAAAATTAATGCCTCATATCTTTAAATTTGTTGTTGTCAGACCTTAAAAGTAGGTAAGTTTTGCTAGAATACTGCTGAAATATTTGACATTTTTTAAGGTCATGTACCTTATAAAATGATTATCTGTATGGCCACCTGCTTACAGTGAACACAACAATCCAAGAGTTGAAGACATGTTTAATATGAATTATTATCTTATTATTGTCTGATTGAAGATGGACATATTAAAGTTCTTATAGTTCCACCCATTAATGCTCTCATATTAATTAAAACAAGTCCACTTCTGTTAGGGAGGGGCTGGATACTGGGGATTATCAAATCAAAAATAATGAACTACAATTAGGCCATTCCAAGTTATGTTTGTTTTTTTTATATCTGTGGAGATTTTTCATTTTGATTAAGACTGTTCATATCTTAGAATAGTAAATTTACTCTGAACATGTTTAAACTAGTGAAGAACAAAAACACTTTCCTGGTGAAAATTTTGTATGTAAATATTTCAAAGATAAAAATAAAATTGGTGTGGCCTCAAAGCTAAGTCAGGTTAGTGGTTGTATCTAATTGAAAGGCAAATATACCAGTTTGGTTGATAAAATTCAAATACTTTTAAAAGTTGTTAAAAAGTAACCAGCTGTGATTGCATGCTATTTGGCCTGCTGCTGATCAAAGCCATTCAAATGTGCCTTCAATGCAAATCAACTTATTATTCATGTGTGATAAATGGATGTGACACAAAAAATCAAACACTGAATCCAATGATAATCAATGGAGGAATGATGCTGCTTGTGAAACAAGAGCAATGTCAACTCAGGACCTAGGTCGCTTGGGCTTATTTGATAAACATGTAGGTGAACAAAGTCCCATAAATCAGAAATGACTAAACAGAAATTAAAACTAGAGGCTCTTGAGAGCCTGTGATCGCTCACCTGGATAAAAGTGGCCATTATTTGCTAAAATGTTTTTGATCATATCATCTATTATATGTTATACTAAGAGACTGTTTTTGATCATATCATCTATTACCGTAAAATTTGGACTATAAGTCGCTATTTTTTTACTCTAGATTTGTACCTGCGTCTTAATTAAAGGTGCGACTAATGTATGAACCTGTCAGTATTTTTCAGCTAAGTCACAAAAATTATGATGAACCAACAAACGTATGTGAAGAATGGAAGTTGGAAGTGTATTAAGATGTATAAATGATAAAATAATAAAAATTTACCTTGTTGTGTGCATTTTATTTGTATAACACGTGTTTTCTGGTGCATATTTTAATATTTGTTTTCACCTGTTGTTTTGCAAAGTCACTAGCGATGTGTACTGATAGAACCCGAGAGATACGAATTACCTAAACTTCCTGTAATTTCTATGGGGCTACCAAAGGGTGATTTAATTACAACAGTTGAAACAGAAGATTAATCACGAAAAAAATAAATGCATTTGAGTTTTTATATTTTTATTTCAGTCACATATCATGAATAACAAAATTAACAAACAAAATTAAGAAATATTTCATTATGCACTAGTCAATCACACAGTTACTAAGACATAAAGCACTAAAGAGTCAATGACATGAATGTTGAAGCACTACATATGAAGTCACAAGAACAGAAAAGTTCATATATCAAAAATGTTTTTTCAAACACAATTGTTGGATTTAGTCTGTATCACTGAAACCATCAAACTCGTCGTCTTCAGAATCGGAATGGAACAATTCTCTGATAGTGTCTGGAAGCATGTTTACCAGTGGGATGTTGTCTTCTTCGTCTGATGACTCTTCACATGGCTCCTCTGCGTATGGAAAGATCTCTGCCTTTCTAAACCCATTGGTGACACAGGAAACTTTGACAGATCTCCATGCTGTAAGGACCCAGTTGGCAACCTCGGCAAATGATGCACGTCGTAAGCGGCCTGTGTCTGTGAAAGAATGGTCTCCAGATGACATCCACTCCTCCCACAGTTGTCTCAGCTTGGCTTTAAAAGGGCGGTTGACGCTGATGTCTAGAGGCTGGAGCAGCTTGGTCATCCCACCTGGAATGATGGCTGGAGTTGAATTCTTGGCTTCCAAAGCATCTTTGATGTCATCAGTCTTATGGGCCCGCATGCTGTCCATTACTAATAAGGCACGGCGTTGGTGAAAGAAACCATCTGGTCTTTTGTTGTAACAGTTGGCGATCCATAGTTTCATCATGTCGTTGTTCATCCAACCCTTCTCGTTGACCTGGATGTAGACCCCTTTTGGAAACTTTTCTTTTGGCATGGTCTTCCTTTTGAAGATTAGCATTGGCGGTAGTTTGGTACCATTTGCAGTAACGGATAAAACCACGGTGAATGCAGCTTTCTCATGGCCAGTTGTTCTGATGGCTACAGTTGATGTCCCTTTCTTCTCAACAGTTCGGCTCATTGGTATGTCGAATGTTAGTGGGACTTCGTCCATATTGATGATGTGGTCTGGATCCATTTTGTACTGGTCAATTTTGGTGATACAGTATTGTCTGAAATTTAACAGCTGCTCCTCAAAGTCTGGTGGCAGTGACTGACATACAGTTGTTCTGGATCTAATGGACAGCTGTTTTCTTCTCATAAAGCGGAGACACCAGGATGGACCACCATTAAAGTCGATAAGGTCCAGTTCTTTGGCTATGGCTATGGCTTTCAGGCGTATCTGTATAGTGCTGACACCACGAGCTGCGGCACGTTGTTCCAGGACCCAGGACTCAACTTTCTCCTCTAGAGCTGGCCATCTGGCTTTGTGACCACGGTTGGCTTTCTTTGTTTTTTTGGAGAGGCGAAGCTGGTCTTCCTGTTTTCTCCAGTCTCTTACAATCGTCTCTGAAATATTGTAGTGCCGACCAGTGGCTCTGTTGCCATGCTCTTTGGCATACAAAACTGCTTCCAGCTTAAAAGCTGCTGTGTAACTCTTTCTAGACGTAACTGGAGGCATTTTGGAAATGATGGATTTGAGATTGAAAGTTTCTTTAAATCTTGTGATGGGCTTGGGTAAGCTGAACAATCAAATTTTAATTGGTTTACAAAATTAGGGCAGTCCAATTGTGTGTTCTTTACAATATTTTCACCATATATTGATACGCCCCTTAATATCTAGTGGTCATATGTAAATTTGAGTAAATATGAAATTTTGTATGTTTTAAAAAAAGTGCACGGAAAAAAGGAAAAAAACATGTTGATGTTATTTTCCCAATTATTAAAAAAAAACCAACATATTATTGTATTATGTTTTTGTGCCTTCATCATATCTGAATATTTTATCTAAGGTCTCTTTAAATACCAGTAATGAATTATTTTTAAAATAAAATTTCCCCGTAGTTCACAGTATGACAAGAATTTATGAAAAAATAAAAATAAAGAAAAAATTGTACAGATTAAATTATTTACATTTTTAAGCATCATTTTGCCATAAAATATTGAAAAAGGTTTGCTGATTCTTTAATGGGAAAGTAAATTTTCGATCTTAGTGAAAAATTTCCCCAAACGTTCCCCTATGAATATGTTTACGTATTTATAGGTCAAAAGGTCATGTGAAGATCGATCCACAAGCAGTAAATGTTTTTATTAAATTCTCTCAAGAAACCTCCTGATATTATAGATGTGTTTCTGTCATTTAAATAGTTTTTTTAAAAGATATCTTTCGATAAATTTCTGTTGAAAACAATTTTCTACAAACAGGTAAACAACACACGTGTATATACAGGTAAGTAAAAACACACAAATCGACAATGGCGTCCTGATGAATGTAAAACAAGGAAACGTGAATGGCTTGAGTCAAGTTAGAATAAAAAACACTATTTAATCAATTAAAATGTTCTTAAAACAACTGTTAGTTCATTATTGGCAGTTAAACCCAAGCCGACCTGGTAATCAGACGGGATGACCTATTTTTGTGGCATTCATCACATGATCGCTTGGGCCTTCCGACAATCTTTTAATTGATTGATAAACAATGAATATGAACCTATATGGCTTGAGTACTGGTAAACAAAAGATTTTATTCTAAGATTAAAATACAAAAAAGAACTGATCAGTTCCCAGCAGATGTTAGTTTCTAAGACCCAAGCCCGGGCCGTGTGTGTTCTACTTTTAACAAAGTTCAATCACCATACACAAAATCAGCAAATAAATAAAACACTAAAAACATATCATCAAATTTATTTTATTCATAAAAACAAATTTTATATTTATGAAATGACATGAATAAAAATCTTTTCCTTCAACAACCTGAAAAAGAAAACAAATGCTGTGAACGATAAAATATTGCTGAGTCATGGCGATCTCCGATATTGACGAAGTCCATAATTTTTCTATTAATCCTACACGCGTCTTATTTTAAGGTGCGACTTGTGTATGAATGAAGGAATGAAAAAACTTAAAAAAGAGGGGTGAGACTTATATAAAGGAGCGACTTTTCGTGCAAATTTTACGGTAGTACCTATGTTTCACATGCGACGAAAGTTGCAGGCGAGACAATAATTGGCTGACAAGTACATATCATGGACAATTTGCATACTAAATTTGG
>JAULBM010000027.1:2974347-2985240 GCA_032357055.1 Geukensia granosissima | reverse complement strand
TACTTTAACATTTTCCCTTTTCCTCGAATATCCCCTTGGTATTTCTTGACACATTGCTTAAGTAACTTGTATTAAAAATTTCATCTATAAAGATGTTCTATGAAATGAAAGGAAAACATTTGGCAGTTCAATGAAAATGTTTTTCTTTATTGTTCCACTTGGTGTTTAAAAGTTAAATTTTGCATTGTTGCATTTAAATTTATAAAATTTCGGTTTCAACGGTACTTAACATTATATTTAGTAAATACACGAAGCATATCAAGTATTTCCATCTTTGGCATTACATCAATTATATAAACGAAACATATTTAGTATTTCCATCTTTTTCTGAAATAATTAAACAACTGTCTACTGGTTTCTTTGCCATAGGTCACCAAATGATTCAGTCGATACTTTATGAATACGAATCACTGCATGTACTCAATACATGTATAGACATATGTGCTTGTCATTACCAAGAACAAAAACCGGTTAAGCCGTGTGATAGTAAATTTCAATGTTTAAACAACTTGAATGTACGACAGAAGTAAAATATAGCGTCCGAAAAATGAAAAATGCTTTAAAATATTCTGCAGTTTTGTCAACATACCTGTGGTCTTCTCCTGTTGATGTAATAGTCTCTGCACAGTATCTTCAAGTCTTCTGCTGGACTTGGCAGGTGGTCCTGAAATCGGTGTGTTGTTTTGTCGTTTTTGTGCTTGTTGTTGCATTTCACTCAATGTCAAAGGAATGGCTGGAAAGTTTCCAACACACTTTTCGGAAGACGTTTCACGTTCAACAGTCTGAGATAAAGTTTTATGTGGGCTTCCGTTCCCAGTTTTCTCTTTGAAAACATAGGACAACTGTGGAAAGAATTTTTCTAAATCTTCAAAATCAATCATTTTGTTACATTTGAGTACAGTCACTGGTAGACTATAATAATGAATAAAAGCCTTCTCTTCGTCATCTGTGCAAGTCATTAGAGGTACTTTTAACACATTTTCCAATGCATATAAGAATTCGTTTACACTACAGCCACTAAAATAAAGTTTACAAACGGCTTCTACTAAACAGAATTTCCCGGACCTTCTCGGACTGTCTAAATGCATACAAGAAATACTTTTACCGCCAAGCCACACCCCTTTAATACTATCTACCAACATCTGATTTATGCTTTTCTCTGGTTCCTTGCTATCCGGTACTGAATTGTTAGTTACAGGCTCTGCATTACGATGTGTATTTTCTCCTCCATTGGGAACCGGCGAACTCGATTCCCTCCTTACTTGTCCAGAATTTGAAACATTTTGTTTTTGATTATTGTTGTGTATAATGTTTGCATTTGGTCTTTGTGGATGCTGGTTAGAATTATTATTGTGGTGTTGTCCAATAGGTATGTGTCTCTGACTTGTTTGTGAGTTTACATGATTAGGATGAGGTGGTAATGATTGACGCAAATGTCCATTATGATGAGAAACCATCGACTGTAAGGCGTTCATCGGCCCTTGATGAGGGCCCGACATTGAAGGCGGTGGAGGCATAGGCGGTTTACTTCCCGATGAAGACGGTGGTGACTTAACACCTTGTTGTACACTAGGTCGCATGTTTTGATTTGATAGCGGTCTCGATGTATTTTGAGGAGGCATTCGATTATTGTTTGGCATATTTGGTCTTATGTGCGGATTATTGTTCATCATATTTGGTCTCATACTTTGTCCCATGAATGGAACTCTTTGCTGCATGAAATTTGCCATCGGATTAGGATACATCATGGTGTGTCCTGGAGGCATCGCATTTGGTGCCTTATTGCTGTTGGAAGGCCCATTTGTCGGCATAGGTATTCCCTGAGACGACGGAATGGGTCCTGTATAGGAACCTGGAGATAACTGAGGTCTCATTTGAGGGAAATGATTTGGAGACGTTAATCTTCCCGGTGACTTTGGTTGAGATGTGGAGCTTGTATTTCCATTGCTCGGTGACCTGACTGGTGACGGGTTTGGTCGTCCTTCAGGTGTTGGAGGATTTCTAATTCCTAATGGCTGACCGGGCATTTGCCCATTCATGTACGGTGGTGGTGGTCCCATTGCAGGGTTATACATTGGATGCTGATGAGGATTGACCGTCACATTCGGTGGTCCATACTGCATGGCATACATGTTGAAAGGATGTCTGTTGTATGAAAACATCATTCTTGGATCCATAAAAGCTGGGTGCATTTGTGGGTGGTACGGATTTTGCGCCATGTCGTGTCCTGGAGATTTTGACAGATTATGCTGCTGTTGATCTATCTTTGGTGGAGGCTCCTCGGTTGAATGATTGTGACTGTTGTTGCTGGTGGTGGTTGGGATTTCAATATATTGTGCATGTTGTAAAGGGTTTTCCATCGGAAGCTCCATAATTTTGATCTTGCAACTTTTCATAATCTCACTTAAAGAAATAATTCGAGTTGTCTTCGAAAATGAAAAATTAAATCCGGCAATTTTACAAGCTTTGTTTAACAAGTCACATTCTTCTGTTTCTGGAAGAACTCCTGTTCCTGGTATGCTTAAAGCAGCAGCATATTTCATTACTGAAAGAGGTACATATTTATCTGATTGTCTTTTAACATAAGGTGAAACAGTGTTGTTAACTTGAAGCCATCCACAAGCCGATCCAGTTGATTTGCCATTATCTTCTAAATTTAGTTTGTCATTCTCCGGGAATGTCTTTTTCACCAAGTTGTAAAATTCTACAAAGTCAGACAATAAAACTATCAGATCTTTGGCTGAAAACAACTTAGTTCCAAATTCTCCTCCACAATGAACTTGATTTATTTCGTTAAGAAGTTTGCATTCGTTTGGTGTAATAAAAAAACTGGTCAATGGTTGATGCTTTCCTAAGTCATCCGGATATGAATTTGGATATTTGTTAAGTAATTTCTGTTCCACAATTCTCACTGACACGAACATTTTTTCCTTCCGGAATATGTAGGGAACATCAACTCCATCTATAGATGTCCATCCAAATATACCTTTTACACTAGAGAAGTCAATCTGATTCTCAGAAACAGTCTCTTCTGGTTTACTAGTCTGCACATTATTTGGCATCATCATTGTACCAGGTTGCGCTGCATATGAGCCGACAGGCTGTTGCACTGGATATGTTCCAGGTGCTGGAAAAATAGGCGGTGGTTGCTGTTGAGCGTATTGTTGGTCTTGTAAACCGGCAACATACTGTCCGTTTCTGTTATATGATTCATCTACTTTCTCCTCTTTTACCTGCATCGTCATTTTACTGAAATTATAATAAAACTTCGGTTACAACCTGTGGTAAAATGCCATATTTTGACATGCAAAACGCCATCTTAGAAAGTTGTTGCTAAATCATAAGTGACATTTTCTCGCTCAATCATTTTCCCTTGGAGAACGTGATTTCATTTTATTCTTGGCCGAGTTTCAAATCATTTCGTTAGAACTCCATCTGAAATTTAAGGGTATGAAGGATCATTTCGCATTTCAGTAAAATGTTCATTAATTCATGCTGCTACTGATTATATGTTTTCTGTATTCTCAGCTTTCTTTCGGAGATTTCCCAACTGAAGGTGAAAAGTTATTAACGTCCTACACAGCAAATTAATACTCTCAGCCGGACGGAAATTTCCCACCTAACCTAAGAGTACATTTCTCCATTCAAGCATTTGTTGAATGCAAGTTAAACATTAAAATGATTGGCGGGTTTAAAACAAATCATTCCGCACCTAAAAAGACATTTCGTATTATACACCGACTTACTCTCTGAAGATTTAAAATAAAAGGTTGATCACCTTCATTTTTGGCGAGAGCGCTGATGTTTGACCTTAATACAATTCATTAATAATAGACGAATATTTATTTTATTCGGGGCCGATTTCGTCTTCATTGAAAGAAATAACACACTTAAAATTTTATTCGGTGGTTCCTCGTGGCATTTTTTTTTCACGATAATGATTTCGAGGTTAATCATTTATATTACGATGTGGCATTGATAATGTTTACTCCCTATGTCGAGCCAGCGCGTGCAAAGAGTTAACACAATCTGCTTTTTCCAAGCAGCGCTGCAAAATGTCAGGATTTATTTACTTAAAAAATTTCGCTATTTACGTCAATTTCTTATTGTACTTGTTTGTACAAGATGTATAAAAATTGCATTGTATGTCGATACATGGACGAGTGTGGAGTTTCTTCACGGAATTAACTGCAAGAAGTTTGCTGATAATTCGACAAAATATGTCCTCCAATATTAAAAGAGATTGATGTTTACCTTGAATGTGCTGACATCACGACACGATGGCAGGATTCGGTGATTTTCCTAGCACTCGTCACTTTCGACAATGGCGATTGATTTTGAAAAATGACGTTCAACTTTCTCCTACAATTCGACCCTTCATTTTTCTAAAACCATTCTCGTTAATTCAATTATCTAATCAAAATAACGTGTCATTGTTATGACACAAGTAATAGAATAAATAATTGTCACGGGTAAAACGGCGAGTGAGATGGATGATTGCATAACAAGGTCACATTTCAACAGCTATTTGGCTTATCCCATTTAATAAACAAGTACCTGATAATAAAAATGAACTGAGAGACATTTATATCAATCACATGTTTCTGTAAGAAAATAAACATTTTCAAAATATATTGATTATAAACCATCGCTGACCTACAAAAGATGTTTTCCCGCCATTTTGCAGGTAAACAGTAGTCATGTGACACTCCAAAATATAGCCAAATATCAGCCCTTAAAACAATAAATGAAAAGAACTACCATGAAACATTTATTTTCTTGAGATTAATATAAAAATGATTTTTATCTGAAAATGTCTTCCTGCTTTTCCCAGGTATGCAATCAGGTATCTAATATTAAATCCTCCATTGATATAGCACCACTTCATATTTGGTAATACAAGTACGAACATAGGTCATTGTAGTTTCCTGAATTTTCATGAAGTTTTGTTTATAAATTTGACCAATTATAACACATTATCAGTCCCGGCAGCAATTGTGAATTTCCGATCTACACAAAAGTTGAAATCTGATTCGTGAAAGAATGCATTATTTGTTAAGGTTTCTGTTAGCTGTGTTAGATCATCCCCATTTTTCCCCATATCTTGCTGTTTCATATAAGATGAGTGCAGTCCTAACTCATGAAATTCTTAAAGGGTCCATTGTTAAACTGAGTCGTGTAATGGTGGCCGTCTTAAATTTCTGAACGGCAACCAATTTTCAAGTTTTGTAAAGAAGCACTTAAAACTCATTCCTGCGAAGTCACAATTCAATCGCTAGATTGGATTCTGACAAAATCATTTTAAAAAATTTTGACCAATCATAATACGTAACCACCCTTGATAAAGGACTACCTGTCTAACATTTCAGCCAACGTGTGTTAAAATCTGAAAATATGAAACTCTCATTGTGTCCAATGTTAAACTATAAGTCACGTCATGGTGGCCATCTTGAATTTCTGATCTGCAAACAGTTTACGAGTTAAATATAAGACCACCTAACAATAAATCCTGTAAAGCCACACTTCAAGCCGTCTAGCGATTTTTGACAAGAAGACTCTGAATACATAATCAACCCTTGTAGAAATGTAAAATTTCCGTTCTGCAGAAATTTTACAAATCTAGTTAGACTTATCTTTCCATCATTTCTGGCAACATGGGTTAAAATTTGGCATTTAAGTTATTATGTCACACTGTTCAGTGGTTACATACGTGAAAGTATAAACATGAAATTACCAAAGGGTTCAATGTTTAACAAATTCGCGTCATGGCGGTGATCTTGAATTCTTATAGGCAAACGATTCACAAATTTATAACAGATTCACCTAGAGGTTTCTGACAAGATGGCCAGCCCTGGTGGCCATGGTGAATATTCGAACTACACTAAATCCAGGCTTCTGCTAAGTTTGCTTCAAATATGTTCAGTGGTTTTACAGAAGAAGATCAAAATGTAAAAGGTAAACAAACGACACCGACGATGACGACAGACGCAAAGGCCAGATAAGCTAAAGACGTATATAGTTTTATAATAGGTTAAGCTGCAAGGACTGTTTTATGTAGTTGCTAATGTAATTTGGCTATTCTGGCGTCATAAAAGAAGTTTTAATCACATGAAAAATCACTGAATCACTGGCATATATTTTATTCCCCGAACCAATGACAACAGGTGTTGGTGATATTATATTAAATGGAATAATCTTGACAATTGTTTGTGACATATCGTTTTAAAATAACTCATATCTGACAGATTTTTATCGACATGAGTTGTTACGTCACGACTTGGTTGCGGGATTGTTCACGTAAATTTTCTTTTTCTGACGTCATTTGAAACTTGAACTATAAACGACGCACATTTGTCAATCGAAAACAACAACTCGCAAATGATTGGTGATAAATGACTTGGTTTAAATTATGACATAATATGCTCCAGGTAAGTCTTTAATTATCTTATCTCCAATCCCCGTTCTAATCTCGAGTTTTATCGGTTGTCATGGTAATGAAATTTGTATGACATCTGTTATCAATCTCTTTATATGAAAATTTATAATAGTAAATTATGTACTGAACAAATTATGAAATATCATTTAATGTCTTTCAAATACTGTGTAGAAATGAATTAAAAACTTTTATTGATCGAGTTAAATTGCTTTTCTTAATAAAAATTGTGTAAACTGAAGGTTCATTCATTAAGATGAAAAAAATCTTCATTATTAGTTCACTATGCACATGCATTTATTGTTCATAAAGAATTCAATAAATCTTACATCTGTATTAAAAAATCTGTATATCTTCATAAATTTCTGTTTCTTTGGCTTTTCATACTAGCTTCCTGAAAGAAAAATCAAATAAGTAACGGGCAGTTGAGGGTTTAGAAAATGTGACGCCATTTTTACCATGTTATGAGATTTAGTCGTCACGTTGTCTGACAACCAGACAATAACTTGTTTTTAAATTCTTGATTAAAATACATTTAATATTATGACCAAAGAACAGTGGTAAAGTACATAACTGTATAGTTTTACTTAACAAAAATATGTAGTTAACCAAAAGATAACCAAAGTAACTTTGAGCAAGCCTCGAGAATATTATCCTCGCAAAATATGAAGATAACCAAAAGATAACCATAGTAACTTTGAACAACCTCGAGAATATTATCCTCGCAAAATTATGTCCATTAAGTGTCTTACAAAAACGCTTAACTAAATACATTAATAAACTGTTTATTCAATCTAAGTTATACAATTTCAATTTCCGGAAAGACAATTATTTATTTATTCCTATTACGTTCGCTTAAAACAAAAACGTCATTTTAACATGATAACGTCATTTTTATGTGATTACGTCACTTCAATAATCCACTTCCGGTAACCATTCCATTGCACATGCGCAACGAAAAATTTCATAAGAAACTTCGACGGTTTTGTCAATTTGTAAACAAATACCGAAAATTGATTTGCTCGGAAACACTCACATTAAAAATCAACCATTGTTTACATAACGATCGGTTATAAATCTTGTACATCACATAAATAATGAAGCACATGTGGCGTAATCCCTTTAATATTTACCTTTTAACAGTATATATAGATATTACGAGTTCAGTGTACAATATTTCCCCAAGTATCGATCCGATTTTATAACGAGAGAACCCACTGAACACACACTATTTCATCTCATGATGTCGACTGCTATCTACCGAAACTAATAACTCATGTCCAATCACCGTGAGTTGCCATTGGAAACCATTTAATAACCTAGCTTCAGGCTGATATCCCGTCCTTTTGACATGTTAATCATGACAGCTGAACAAATCTCAAATCCTGGCAGTGCGCCAATTCTACGTTATTAACTATCTCGACGAGTTGTAGTCAGGCGAAAATTTACAACTCATATTTGATATTTTTTGTTTATTGATTTTTTTGAAAACTTAATGGCAATAAAATAGATGAAATTTGTGGAAATGTTCATGAAAGACTCGCGTGAAAATATTTCAAAGTTTACCTGTTCAAACTTCGACATTTAAACTTTAAAATTTATCACCTTTTCTGCATGAATTGGTTTTATTCAAGTTATTATTGTTAAAGTATAATAGAATTTGGCAGGCCGCCCATCAACTAATTCTTTTCAAAGAGACGTATTAAATAGACAATTGATTGGCATTTTAAGAAGTAATCAATAAAAGCTCGCGGCGCAGGCAATTACAATGCAATATAATTTACCTGTGGCTAATTCAAGGGAGTGCTATCGACTGATAACTATTAAATAGCACAGGTAAAATTTGTACATTTGTACAAATAAACCATTTATCTCCCACGCTTACATCTAAATACACACGGTTATTTTACGACGGTCATTAGCAGACAACATATTGGCGAACAGCTGCTGTTTCCACGGGAACAATTATCCCCCAGGGATAAATATGCGAATTATGTAATTTTATCTCCGGGGCTTCATGTGATTATTCAACGCAATTACTTGTATCGTTTCTATGGTTACTGTAACTCTATCCGGGATCACTTCTATGCAACGATTTATGATCCTGGAATTAAGGCGACACAGCCGAAGCAAACCGAAATGCAATATCAATATAGGCAAAAACAGAAAGGGAGCATTTATTAAAAACAGCACCTTTCAAGAATATTTTACATCTAATTACTATAAAAATTATATTTTCCGATTTTGGTAAAAAAAACATTTATTTTTACATGTTTTGGGAATATTAAAAAAAATGCTTATTAAAGAAGGTTATATAAATAATTTTTGTTCCTTTCTTTTAGCTTACCTGTCAAAATCTGTAATCAATATCACCAATTTCCATGTTAAATAAATTAATATATATATTGCTTACCTGACAACTGACCAATAAGAAACAAACATTAAATGGCAAAAGGTTGCCTTGTATGTTGTGTAACACTTAAAGGATCTCTCACAGATGCTCTCTGTTGAATAGTATTTCATTTGACATTTTATATGTATCAAATAAAAATGGAGATGTGGCATGACTGTCCATGAAACATGACAGTCGAAATTAAACTTCTACAGGTCATATTACGGTCTTCGATAATGAACCGATCTGGGCATGGTCTCTCGGCCAATGAATTGTGCCCTCGGGCTTGATAATGTGTACTACCAGATGATATCTGGGCCAAAAGAAAAAAATAGATGTTTAGATACGACTGGATTATACATTTATCTACAGGCCCCAAGGAATGGAACGGACAGAGTATTGATACCGGAACGGTGATATATCACATATCAAGTGTTAGATATCGACCCGAAAGTACAACACAACCGACACCGCCAATATGCGTTATGCAAGTTTATCACATATTTTAAAGAGATAAGCTTATCTGCATGCCTTCGGGCTTATACGAGGGCTTATATAGATTTACCATTTAAAACTTATATCGGCCCTCGGGGTGGATATGAATTTTACGTTGTAAATCAATATCGACTCTCGTATCAGCCCCGAAGGCACTATGACGTCACGTAAATGTACTGTCAGATTATTATTATTAATCAGTTTCTGCTACTGAAATGTATCTTATTTCTTAAATGAATGTCTAATAAAATTATCATATTTGTTTGACTACATAGTTCAAACAATTGCGGAAAAAATATATGATAAATAATTCATTACATGTAACTTTCCATATCAACCCTAGTATCATCCTTCGACCAATATCGTCAAGCGAGCTAAAGCCCTCGGGTGCGATATGGGAGTCTCGGGATGATACCTGGGTGGATATGGAAGTCATATGTAATAATCTATAAATAGTGCAAGAAAGTGACGCTACTGTTTTAAAGAAGAAAAAAAAGACAGATTACATATTTATGTAACACACAATTAGTAACATGTCTGTCTCGACATCGTTAGGATCTTCTACCACATCAAGAGTTTTCTATCAATGTCCATTGTCAGTAAGAAAAATGTTGTTTACGAGTTTCACGAGTTTGATATACCATGGTACCTCCCGAATAGAAATTATTTTAAAACGAAACGCCCTGGTCTTTATTTCTAGCCTGGTTACAAGTCTTTGCGATGGTGGAATTTCTGCAAGTTACGCAATTTTATTGCCTTGTTGAACAAATGAAAAATAAATTAAAGACAAAAAATGAACACTCTATGCACCTTTTTGCTTAAGACAATCAGGAGCATTCAGTTGGATCCCAAATTTTGGTTTAATTGGTTAATAAAATTTACGTCTAGTGGGCAATATTTTAACCATATTCAGAACGGGAACATGTGAACAATGCGTAGAGTGTACGACTGTATACCGGGAACCGTAAGGGTAGAAAAATGACTACTGAAAATGCGGGTTAACCTACAACACAAATGCTGGATACAAAAAACGATAACTCCATGTTTCATCTAACTTTTTTGTTTATTTTATTAATGTGAAAAAAAGTTAAAGAATATTTCACATAACTGTGTCCTTAACATTTCGATAGAGATTTAGAAAAAAACAAAATCCAGTTGAAAAATCACATTAACAGTGAGACAGAGTGCAGGATAAACTATTCCAGCTTAATGAACGCGAATATTGAACTGCATTGTCCCGAAGATATAATGAGGTGTTTAATGTCAGAAATAAATAAAATAATTATTTTGTATAAAAAGCTTAAGGAGGTTCGGGTGTCTAAATAAAAATCGATAGAATTTTTTTTTATACTTTGTCAAAAGATAACCTATATTTTGCCATTCAAAAAATCATAATCCAATGTCAATGTCGCCGGACTCCTCTTCAAGCAACGGTTTGTGCAAAATTCTCCATTTTCTGTTGATTATATAGGGAAAAACTACATTTTTCTTGATAAGGTTTGTCAGTTGCCTGCCCAAGGTCGGTGGTTCTCTCCGGGTACTCCGGCTTCCTCCACCAGTAAAACTGACCGCC
>JAULBM010000027.1:2952958-2965256 GCA_032357055.1 Geukensia granosissima | reverse complement strand
TATCATGTGTCTAGGTCCAAAGACAAAAAAGTTATGGCCCGGACACGACTGTATTAGAAGAAGAAGAAGAAGAAAAAGAAAAATATGGGGTAAAACAATATGTCTCCCTTCGTCGAAGGGGAGACATAATGAAATCACCAAATATTGTTTTCCTGTCATGTTACATTACAGTGGAAAGACCTAATAATTCAAACCTTATCTAAGTCACTGGACAATAAAAAAAATTCAAGGTCAAAAGAATTGCACATACCCTTTTAGGCCTTAGGAAATATCTGAAGACAATTGCACTGCAATTTTTGCTGTCGTATAAAAACTTAACCTGAGTTAATGGACCATAAGACGTAAAGGTTTTAAGACCTATAGCAGACTTCCAAGTACCCACTAAGACTTAACTATAGAACAAATATGGTGGGTCTAGTTAATACAGTTCTACTTGAATAAGAAATTTGCAAAATCACAAATCTGTTAAAATTCGGTCAAGAACAGAAGAACAGAATACCCAATTTTGTTGAGCTATGATATACAGATCCTGAGAAACAGATGTTCTTGGGAAAACTTGTCATGTGCTTGAATTGAAAGATCCATTAAATCATAATTTCATGCTCATTAGATTCTTATTTACTTAATACTGATATTGAAATTCTCCAGGAAACGCTCTTTAAAGTTCTTACCAATTGATTAAACCTCAATGATCAGTATCAGTTCTGAGTTCATGTTACATTACAAAGATAAAAGGTTATACTTCAGTGGAAAAATATTATAACCCAGAGAAAATTCTTAATTGAATGATATTAAAATTTTTCGTGCTTTTACATAAATTTACTTTTAAGGGTTTTTGCTGAGAAGTTAACTGGAGATAACAATTCATGCCAAAAAAATTAGCCTTTAACAGTAAGAAATAAGTTCTACTTATACAAGTTGGATCCCTGACTGAATTTCCAAATTTCATAACAAGATTTTATACATTCTATTTAGTACTTACACAAAATATCCGTGAAGGAAAGGACAGAGGTCACCTTTAAAACAATCCCCTTCCTCCCAGAATCTACATGTGATGGTTGATAAATCATGAGAAAATTTACAGTCACTACGTTTACAACTGCCTTCCATAAAGAATGTACACGGTTTTCTACCAGAACCTTAAATGAAAAAGAAACAAATTGTGTCAATCTGTAAATGTGTCATTATCATTATCTGCAGGTCTGAAAATAATACAAGTAGTAATTTTTACAAACTAACAGGAAAGCTTTTAAAACTTATTGTTTGAATGATATAAATACATTTGTAGTTTCAACAATTTTTCAGATCACTGTAGGATCAGTTTTGTTGAGAAGAGGAAGCCTGAGATCTGTTTGTTTCTGTTTTTTATTGGAGTTTAACACTACTTTCAACAATATTTCAGACATATCGCAGCAGTCGGTTTATCTGGTGGAGGAAGCCGGTGTGTCCGATTAAAACCCCTCATCTTGTGCCAGTAACTGATAAACAGTACAAAGTCAGTCATGTTCAAATGCTGTATAGGTGATAGGCTACAGTAATCTGTACAGGTAAATTGAAATCAATTACCTTGATCACTCAGCCATTGAATGTCTGTGAGAACAATGTAGCAGATAACTGACAAACCTCATAAAATCTAAAACTTTCTGTATTATTGTTAAACTTTCAGAATTAAAACAAAAAAGTATTCAGAATACAAGTTGTTGAAACAGACTGATATGTACATTAAGATGTCCACAAACAATACAAGTACATACCTTTCAAAGACTTCACCGATGACTTGTTATATGACTGAGGAGATTCTGTATCCATCCATTCTTTCTCTAGTTCACAGGAGTAGACAGCAATTCTAGGCATTGGCATATAACCCTTCACATATATTGGCTGTAAACAAATCCAAAATATTTATATTGGTAAAAAAAAGCAAGAAAAAGTCATTAAAAAACAAACAATGAACAAATGACTACATTTTTGGAATGTAGTCAACATGGAACTTCATATTTCAACACTTCAGCTATTATAAGTTTAAATTCTTATGCCAGCTGCTATAAAAAAGCTTAACTGACACAAATATTCAAATGAGAAGGATTTGCTTTATGCAGTTTTCCTACATGTAAAATGAAGTTAATTATTTAAAAGTACCTATTAATTGCATCATACATGTTAAGGGAAAAAATAAAAAATAAATAGATAACCAAGGGCAAAATTAATATTCTCTGAAAATAAAAGGTTTTCGATTTTTTTTTTCTGTAATGGTATTTCTTTATATATTTTCTTAATGTTACCGGTAAAAACGACAGGAAAATCCACATTTAGGGCCAGTGTTTGTTTTTCTAATACGATCAATTGTCTTGATGAAAGAAAGTGTTTGTGAAATAAATTATCAATATACCAGTACAGTGTATCTCAATGGATTAAACTGTGATTAAAAAAAGGTAACAGTTGAAATCAACGTTTGTAAGTCAGCAGACAATCATTGATTTTAATTAACTGATAATTTAAAGTTAGAAAAAAAACGATGTGCTGCAAAAAGATCAACTTGTGAAAACTGCAAATTTTGGGACTCAGCTTAAAACTTAACATGGGTCCCGTTGAGGCATGTGTTTCTAACTTGATGAATTCAAGATATATTTTTTCACATGTCCAGGAAGCCTATAAGCACCTTAGCGACAGCAATTCTTACAACTGAATATATAAAAATATTTCATTGTTCTCTGCATGCCAGATTTTTAAAGCTTACATTATTCATAAACCTGTCACTGATATTCATTTCCTCTCTAAATAAAACTCATCATCAACTCTTAATGTTAGACAGACTTACCTCAGAAACAGTATTATCCCGTGAACAGTTTTCTATGTCTTGCAGAACTTTCTTTCCTTTTCCAATGACAAGTTTGATTTTAGTAACATCTTCCGCAGTTGCTTGTGAAGGATTTTCTGTATCAACTGGACCTGTATCCATATTATCTGGCGGATAATGCTCCATTTGAGTATTGTATTCGTGCGACTCTTGCGGCTTTAAATCATCACATTCATCAGTGAAGAATGAAAACATATCTGGAAAAGCAACATCATCATTGCAACTCCAAATATTATCTGGGATACTGCAACTAATCTCTGTAACATTTTCTGGTTCCTTTACACACCAGTATTCTTTACCATTAGACTGGGTGGGTTCCTCAGTCTTTTGTTGTGGCCATTCCTTTCTAAGTTTTCGATTATTTTCATTAACGGTAAGCCAGTTACTTTTTTCTTTTTCTTCCACCAACTTCTCATCATCATTAGCTTCTTCATACCCCGAGTCACAGCAAGTGTTGCAAGCAACATCCAAAACATTCTGTGGGGTGTTCTGAGCAGATGCTGTAAGACTGTCTATATAACCATAAACATCAAAGTCTTGAATGATTTCCGAGTCGCAATCGTTTTCTTCCACGATTTCAGGTGGCCTACCTTGATCTTCGAAGGACAACTTTTCTTCATTGACTGGTTGATCTTCAGTATTTGTTCCCGTCTGTATATATTTATCATGTTGTTTACAAACTTTAAACATTGGAACAAAGGAATCTTCATCCCCAGAATCTGTAACCTCCTGATATTTCTGATATTGAGTACTAGAGGGGGAATAACCACCAAATAAATCTCGCAGATGTAGATCAGGTATATCCTCTTCTACAACAGCTGAAATGGGACAAAAGTGTGTTTTTGGCGACAAGAACAAATTTTCATATCCACTCTTTTCTTCTTCAGCTTTTGGTTTCGGTGTGTTGTCCTCAAAGTCAATCAATGTAGAATAGTTAAAGTAAGAAATGTTTGAGTCACTCTTCACATGAGTTATCCTCCTTGGTACAACATCTTTAAAAGCAGAATTGAAGGAGGGAATCAGCTCATAACTCTTGGATAATTTGTCATTGGAAGCAAGTTGCACATCTCTCATGGAACGCAGTAAATGAACATCTGTAAGTGAAATACTTCGATCATAATCTCGGTTGAAATCATTTGTTGCATTCACCTGAGTTTGCCTGGTAACATCAAAGTCAACAGCATCGAAGGTAATCATTGGAATTAAAGTGTTGATGTTTTCACCGTCTAACATAGCATATGGCTCTTGATCTTCATTTAGTACATTAGCACTTAATATCCCACTGTTCCTGTTACTGTGAGTAAAACAACTGTCTGGTAATGGGTCCAGTCCAGATTTGAAGTCATCAAATGTTGAGTTGAATCCATCCAGAAAAGGTCTGTTGTCTTTTTGCAAGCAGTTCTGTGCTCTGTTCCAAATGTTTATATCCCAAAGCTGAGAGTAACTTCCAACAGTATCACACAAATGAGCTTCGAGGTCTTCTTTTCTTCCAATACACGTAAACGAGGGCAACAAATCATCTGGTTGATCAGCTTGGTTCAGCATTCTTTGTTCAAAGGGTGAAAGACTCCAATTGTCATTCCTATTCTGATTTTCATGATGAATCATATTTTGATCAACTTCAGCTGTGTTTGACAGAAAACCATCTTCTGTGGCAATATTCTGAGATAACAATGCAAACATATCATTAGCCTGATGTTCCTCATTTGCCAAATGACTTGTGGTTTCTACAGCAGTATTATCATATGGTGACAAGATAAGCTCGGGCACCTGATTTTCGAAAGGAATCAGACTTCCTGGTTCAGGGTACAATTCAAAGGCCTGGCTAATATTTTCTTCTTCCAAATTATGATCTTTCTTTGAGAAATCCTCATCAACATTCTGAAGGACACTCTCAGCAACATTTTGGAGCTCCTGATTTTTCATAAGGTCGTGTAATCCAAACTGATCATCCTCTAATACTGGTTGATTCTGCTCATCGCTAGACGTCACTGGATCCAAGAAAACATCATCGTTGTGAAAGAAAGGACAGCTGTGTCGTTCATATAATCGTTGACCTGACTCTACTGGGTTAATTAATTCAGCAAACAGATTAGTGTACCAAAAAGCATTTTCCTGTAGTTCTGGACTAACAGTGCCATCACTATCATATTCTGGTTTTTCTTTTGCTTTTCTTTCATTTCCAGTCATTAACATTTCTTTCAGAATATTTTCTACTTGCTGACAAAGTTTCTTTTCCTCTGATGTTTGTTTGTCAGCAAGACCAATTGGAACAAATTCTGACTGAGGCCAGCTCATAAATCTTGCATGAAAATATTCATTAGGTTTTGATTTTGGCTTAGGTATTGGTTTTTCTGGGGTCTGCTTCTTTCTAACTTGATTTGGTGAATATTTCTTCTTTACTTTTTTCTTTTCATCTCTTATTTTTGCTGTTTTCTTATACTTCTGATTTCTTGGTTCCTTTTTTCCAGATGTTGTCCTCGTCAAGGGGTTATCTTTCCATACTTCTGATTTATTATCTCTCCATATGTCCGTGTTCTGCTTTTGGTTGTCTGAAAGTGGTGATCTCTCATGTTGTCCAGTAAGTGCAGGAAAGGCAGCATAATATCTACAGTAAACACAGAATATTACAAAATTAAGTGGGAACAACCATTGATTGAAAGAAAATACATTACTGCTATGCATATTTCACAACTGTATACAAATACAAATTACAATGTCACTAAACATTTCACTATCAAACGATAGGAAACCAATGGAAATTTGAATATACACACAAATACCATCTGATTCAACAACAAATGAACTGTTATGTCTGATAATTTGCCTGTGCTGCCCTTAATAATCAAAAGTATAATCACATTGTGTGATCTTTTGGCCAGACAATAACCAAAATCTTCAGCATTCATAAATCTAGATTTTTCATATCAACACATTATTATCAATCCCACAGCAATTATAAAGTTTGTAGCAGTAAGTACTCATTTCATGCTTAGGCCCAAACAAAATCACAAAATGTGTGTTTACAGTTACCTGATCCTGTTTTTTTTTGTTAAGAAATCCTGACCCTTAACTTTTTATGATCTTTTGCAAAAAAATCAAATTCTGCAGAAAAAAACATGTTTTTTTGTGTTTTGGCCCGTAGTTTAATGTGACCTAACAGCCACTGGGATGCACATTAGCCAAAACAGGTGTGCTGGCTGTCAGGACCATCAAGTGCCACCTAGATTTAATATAATTTATAGTTAAAACTAATCAATATTTGAAAAAAAAAAAACAAACAAAAAACAAAACCACCTACCTGCCCTAAGTTGAAATATAATACATTAGGAAACACACATATTTTTTAGCTTGATGTGTTCAAGCCATTTTATTCAATTTTAACTCATTAAACATCACTAATAATTCACGAGTACATAAAATTGTTGCTGGTACATGCAATGCATTAAAACTTACTAATAAACACCCATCATTCACTTACCTTTCTGCTGGATCCTCTAGTTCAGAACAGCTTCCATCACTCAGGGAAGGGGAACTGTCTCCATGATCTGTGTCATCAGAACCTTGCAAGATTCAAATTCAATATAAATACACTGGATAAAAATAATAAGATTTAATTAAATATACACAAATAACATTTCACAATCCAAAATGTTGTATTGTATGAGCAAAAATAGATAGCATAATTGCATTTCATTAACAAGGAAGCACTAAGGATGGGGTTAGGTGTTTTTAACAACAAACTTATATTTATTGGTGCAAATGGCTGGGCAGTAGTGAACCAAGAAATCATTTATACTGTAAAAAATTTGGCAGGCCTCCCTTAATATATCTGTTACATTTGTTGTTTTCTTATCCTTCTAATTCTTGGATGTTGACTTCTCTTAAGTACATTTCCATTTTCAGTTAAAAAGATTTCCATCATCCACAGATTTATACATTCTCATTTATTGTGAGAAATTCAAGAACCCGTATTTTGCTGGAAAGGGAAAGATTTTTTTTAGATTGGCCCCAAATCAGAACACATCAATGTGCCAACTTGCATCAGAATGGACCAATCAAAGATACCAATTGGACATTTTAATTTGAGTGAAGAAGATGTCAATTTAAGTTTATTTTTATGAAATATTTTTACTAATTACTTATTTGTCTGTCAGAAGGACAGCAATTGAAATTTTTGATACCTGCATGATTGTCATAAAAAGATTGTACACCATTGCAAAAATTATATTCTGATTGGTTGATCTAAACTATTTCATAATAGGAATAGGACAAAGGACACAAATCCATGTTTTTGGCCAAGAATTTGGCTGAAAAATGAAAAGTGTCAAATATCTTTAATTCATAAAAAATATAAAAAATTGCTTTAGACAGAAAATCCAACAGTTTTTTAAAGTTTTTATCAGTTCTTCAATGGTCACATGGCACAAAGAAATCTGTTCAAATGTGAAAATACTAATATATTTCTTATTCTGATACCCAATTTTGATACAGATCATAGAGATCACACAAAATCATCATGTACAAACTGCACAATAAAAGATTTATCAAGTACAAATGATTAGTTAAAATATCTTCATGATGTTTTTGTGCCCTCCTATCTATTGTGAACTTTACACCTCCAAAATTTTGATATTTTTAAATGTTACATTCTTGTTGAAAAAGTTATATATGCCCTACTGTTTTGTGATAAGAATTGTACAAAATAAAGCTAAGAATTGCTAAGATTTATTCAAAGAAGATTTTTAATCAGCCAAAATAACTTATTCTTGTGTCATTACGGGGCTTACCGTACCCCATTTGTACCTACCCTTTTCTGAACTGCTTTTCACTAACTGTGAGCATTCATTAGCGATGCATCTTCTTTTTGGATGTATTTTAATATATTTATTGAAATTAAGTCTCTAGTCAGGTGGGGTGACTTTCTGTTTTTTATTGTGCTGGTTACTGAATTTTTCTTTGATTTTTTCCTTTGACCTCTCACTGAGAGAGGGTTCAGTGCCCTAAAATCTAGTTTAACCCCGCCAAATGTGCCTCTCCCAAGTCAGGAATTGTGGTCTAAGGTTTGTCATGTTTGTCTTTGTGTTTAATGTTTTGTAACATGTGCATTTTGTCACGTTTGTCTTTGTGTTTAATGTTTTGTAACATGTACATTTTTGATAATATTCAGGTAAGAGCAGTATTATTTAAGGCATCCATGATTTTTTATTTGGGTTGATTAAGAGCTTTTCACAAGAAGTGGTATTCCACATTTGTTGAAGACCTCTAAACTGATAGCTAAATTCACTCTGTTTTTCTCATGGTTGGAGTGCATTCTCTCTGAACTTAACCTGATCTTTTTTTCATTTTTATATATCAAATTTTAAAGGTGATAAAGATCACATGCTTCAGGAGACAAAAATAAGTTGTTATGGATCCAAATATATGAATCATATTATCAAATACTTTAAACAACAATCAATCTATAGCCTTTAAACATGTTTTCAAAGTAAATGAGCATATTTATGGTTCATTTTTGTGTCTATGTGCAATTAGGGCATGGTGTGTGGTTTTCCCAATCACTGCTTACATGTATTTTTTTGCAATTTTTTGTAAAAAACCAGTAAACAGAAGTTATCTGAAAAAATGATCATTAATTTATTATGCTTTAAATGCCTAAAAACCCTTTTAATATCACTTAAATGCATATTGAAATCTTAAGTCATGTGTAAGTGGTACTTACATCTTGTTATCAATTTATCTTTGTACATTTTGTGTAAAACTTTACATCTGTCAGGTTTATTCACAACCTTTCTTGTTTGTATTTAGTTCACCATAGGCATAGCTAATTACTCTTGTCATTGTAATCACCGGTAAATCCTTTTTAGACATCACACAACAATTAACCTATCAACATAGGTACAATTTCATGGGTTATCTAGTTCAATTTAATTCAAAACCTTCCTAAAACAAAGACATGGCCAAGGATTTTACTGTTTGTTAACTTGTTTCCATTCTGATTTCATGAAATATTTGCTGTTGGACATTAATCAACAATCAATCAATCAATCAATGGGATAAAAAACAAACATTCTGAGTAAGATACTTGGTTTGGTTTTTTTAACTCGAAGTCTGGTTTCCAGTACTTTAGGAAAATCTTAATTGAAAGATGTTTCAAGAACTGAAGCCAGACCCATAACATCTGTGAATTTTAAATTTAAAATATCTGAAATATCAATTTACCTGATGACTGGTTTAATTCTTTCAGTTTATCACAAAGTTCTTCCACAAGTTTTTCAATGCCACAATTCTGAAAAATATGTATATACCATAAAATTACAATAAACAGATTATTTTTCTTAGGAAATGAACATGAATAAAACACTGTAACAC
This sequence comes from Geukensia granosissima, assembly GCA_032357055.1. Lineage (NCBI taxonomy): Eukaryota > Metazoa > Mollusca > Bivalvia > Mytilida > Mytilidae > Geukensia > Geukensia granosissima. The sequence goes on along the minus strand of JAULBM010000027.1, from coordinate 2,956,027 downwards.
TGCCAACATATATATTTCTCAGATTTTTTAAAATTTTTTATTTGACATGATAGTCAAAAATTATTTTTATTTTATCTTCTATAAATTCATATGCCATGATATATATTGACAGGAAATTGAATCAGGATATTCTTTGTTATTTCCAACAGCAGAGTAGACACTGTGCATTTATTTCAATTTTGGTATAATACATGTAAATGATTTTGCTAACAATACTGCAGGGTCATCACCAGTCTTGGACTGCAAAAAGCCAGCTACATGTACAAGAATATTAGCAGTTGCTAACATTGCAAATTGAAAGAACAGAAGATTTGAATCTTATTCCCATGATTAAATATGTGCTAAATTATACATACAGGTGAACATGTCAATACCATGATCACATCAGGATAATAAATCTGTTAATACTTAACAAGCTTAATACATGTATATACCTGTTCTGAAACAGCCTGCAGACATTCAATAGCAGCTTGTTTCTTTTTTTCTTCTTGACTATGCAATCTCTTTGGACTTTTCCATTTACTTTTGACATCATGTCTAGGATTAAAGAAAAGTTCCAAGTAGTCCATGCTGTCCTCGTCATGATCTTCAAGAAGAAGGTGAATAATGTAGCGGGAGTATATAACAGAGTCAATACCTCTTATCTCCAGTTCATTTCCGAGCCAACTTTGTAAAGACGACGGCAGAGCCGTCTCCATTGACAACTTGTGCTCTGGATACTTCATGAGATAAAAAGCCTGACTGTGCTTTCTCCTCAGCAGCAAACTAGTGGCATGTCTATTTGTAAAACTATATTTGTTGTCAGGATTTGATGACACAGATTCCAAGAAAACTCCATCTTTTTTTTTCTACTCTGCAGACATATTTTTAACTGCAGGTGTAAGTTTAAACCCTCTCAGAAATAATATTCAACAAACTTCTTGATTCCACTGGATTTAATGGCTGTCCTGCCATGTCTGAAAATATAAAATAAAAACAGCTGTTGATATTTCATGTGGTTAATATTGAAGTCTTGAAAATTAAATGATATCGGTCTAACACATTTAGACTGGAAAACAAATAAATGTAACTGAAATCTTGTCATTGTCAACTTCAGACCAGCAGAAAGCAGCTGACCTCAAGAGAAAAACCTGGAATTCTATCGATTTTCAATGTCATAGATCAAAGGTCACAACCAATGGCACACTGACTGGCTATGCTCTTTCAGATTGATTTTGCACAATTTCTATTCATTTATCCAGGGACACAGTTCTTAAAAATTAGGATATTGTGTATGGTTAGGGTTAGATTTTGGGTTAAATTTGGTTAGTGTAGTGGTTAGGGTTTAGGCACGAGTTAAGGGTAAGAACAGTTTGTGCCATAAAGGGCTAGGCCCCCTGAAGCACCAATAAAATTTCCTGTTTTTCAAAAACCTAAAGTATTTTTTTGATCTGCTGTTCCGAAAAGGATTTGGTTCTGGAAGTATTTCATGTAGACCAATGTTTGTTACTGAAAAAGAACTGTTGGCCGACTTTATTTTTATCATGGCTGTTAAGATAATAAGCTGAACCAAAATTTTAATATTGATTTTGAAAGAAAATAAAATAGTGCAGTACTGCACTTGCTACTTGAAATTGTGTGTAGGTTTGGTTGAAGTTTGCTGAGTGGTTAAGGAGGAGTAGAGGATTAGGTATGGTTACAATCCCCTCATAAATGTCTAAGTTAAAATGCCACCAAAATTTAACTATTGATTTGGAAAGATGATAAAATAGATGGTGCAAACTAGACTTGTTACTTTTTAAAATTATGTAAAGGTTGGTTGAATTGTATCGAGTGGTTAAGGGGGAGTAACAGATTAGGACTAGTTATCCCCATTATTCAGCATACTGACATCATGGACATAGATTGATTTAATGTTGCTTAACGTTCAGTAGAAAATATTTCATGCATATTCATGAATGATGATGCTGAATGAACCTTGTTTGTACTAGACCGAAAGGCTGAGTCTGAGTTTAAACTAGCTCATGAAAGCAACAGTCCACAGGAAGACATGCCACTTTACATAGACTCTGGGTCTACCAGTCTTTGCTCTTACTCCTTAATGCTGTTTGCTTAGTGGAAAAGCAGCAAATACCAATTTCAATGTCTTTGGTTTGACTCAACATGTGAAAAAATGGCCATCATCATTTAAAATTTGATTTAAACATAAAATAATTGGCTCTTGAAGCCTATTGAAATTTTGATCAGCATAAGGTTGCACTTTCCAATAAGGAGAGAGATACAGAATATTTTCAGATTTTGACATCTTAGGATTTTCAGAATAAGAGAAGTAATGGTACAGAAGTGCATAAGAATGTTAAAGATGGTTGATGTGATCGTTAAATGTGTTTTTTTGTTAAGATATGGGTTTCCATATTTCAGTTTTAGTCATTCATACAGCTTGAAATGGGTTCGGAATAAGCCTGTTCCGTACCAGACAGGTTTTAATGTTGTACATTCATACAGCTCCTTGCAATTTCCTGTGATAACAAATTCCCACATTTTGTGATAAAATGAGCTGAAAAGCCTGTTTATTTATTTTATTTATTTAAACTGGATAAGTATCCTTTCCAGAAAGCTTTACCAGATGTGGATTGTAATTTTCTTTCTTACCTTACTGAGATGTCAAAATCTGCTGAGCATTAACCAAAATCTTGTGTTTCTAAGGAAAATATTAGCAGTTTGGTTGCTATGGACAGATGGAAACAGATATATTGCTGTTTTTTTTTAAAATAACAACCCATATCCAGCAATTCTATGAGGCATGCATATTTAAAATATATCTACATGTATAGACATCAGAGCTAAAACAAACACAAAAGGAAGCCTAAAACCTGCCTTACACTTTATTTGTCATGCGAAAATTTGGTCCCAAATTTTATTTGGGAAGTGCAACCTAAACAACACAAATCTGGTAAAGGACCATCTGCCTAACATTTCTGCCAAGTTTGGTTGAAATCTGTTCAATGGTATTAGTTTGTTTGTTTGTTTGAATGGGGTTTAACGCCACTTTCAACAATATTTCAGTCATATCGCGGCGGTCAGTTTTAC
>JAULBM010000027.1:2931516-2947646 GCA_032357055.1 Geukensia granosissima | reverse complement strand
ACTCCTAACCACCCCAATCTCACCCTTAACTCAGCAAAATCTCACTCTTAGGTAATCCGAATCTGTCACATGTATGAACATGTTGTCTCTGCAACTACAGCTGACACATTCAGAGAACAGCTTACTCCTGTCTCCAGTTAGAGATCCCACTTGTACAAGTGCACAAACAAATTTTTTAACTTGTACAATAATATGGTGTTAAAATTATCTCCCTTTTCCCACTTTATTTCTTTTTACTTGTACTTAAGTTAAAATAAAATTAAATTAGTGAATCTATATTAATTTTACATCAATCAAGATAATCATAATTGATATGATTCATTGGAAGGTTAAAATATAGAGGGTCTCATTCAAATAATGACCCTCTTCAGTCTTCAAGCATCATTATTTTAATTGATATCTAATGTCTCAAGGGTACAATCTTCAAAGCCTGTGCTCATAAATAAAATTAACATGTGCATGTATAGCTCTTAATGTTATGTGATGTCAAATGATTGAGTTGTCTCAGAAAAATCTCACTTTCTGTAAACACACAGCTGAAATTCAAGTATGTTTGTATTTTACTTGTGCCTGTAAATTATATAAAACGTGAAAACAACATTACTTGAACAATTAAATATGATGTACTTGTACATGTAATTTTCATTTTCTTGTGCAAGTAGGCTTGACTGCTTATATCAACATAAACAGAGATAGAAGTAAATAGCTTTCTTTTCAAAACTATTTTGGACAGGTTATTTGAATATCTCTAAAATTTTCCATGCTGCGCAAGAGTCAATAACCTCCATCAAATTAAAGGGTTACTACAAACTATAAGAAGATGATTACCTGATTCGATCTGTGGAACCGGCAGATAATCTTGGACTGAACCTTTCACGCCTGTTTCATTCCACTAATTCATGGATTTGAAACAGGGAACCTAACCAAAATCGTTATCTTTTAAACGCTTACAAATTAGAGAAAATAATAACCGTAGTCCCTGTTGTGTGTCTAGTTTGAATGGTCGTATATGTTTTTGTATGGGAGTGATGTAGAGTTGTTTCCCATTTCTTTGTGTTACACGTGCGTCTTGAATAAATATGAAAATGGAAGCAGACGTGTTTTTGTTGCTGCCTAAATGATTCTTGCGGCATGGGGGATATAGTCCCCCATGTTCGTTGCATCCCGACGAATAGTTTCCGATACCAATTGCAAAGCAAGCTGGAAATTTAATTCAGTTATATTCAGTCCCTAGGTTTGCGGTGATCAATAATGTGTGGTTAAAAATATAACAATTAAAACCTGCTTCTTTTCTTGTCTCCACCAGGCCAAAATCAAATAAATATCTTATCCACACACAATTCTATGAAAACCTTTAAGATAATGAATGTGGATTCTTAAACTGAATGCATCTTATCCATTAATATTGTTAATTAGAATGGTATTACATATTCTAATATATAAACTTAAGTGGGGATATAAATATTCGACAGTCTTGTCTAGATCAGGGACGTAAATCACAGTTATAACTGTTATTTACGTCCCTGTTTAAACTTTTTTCCCCCGTAAGCACTAATATTAACAGGGTCATTGTTACTTTAAATAATAACTTTTTTATTGCGTAAATTTTTGTTTCCTTCATATTTTCAGTTGGGTGTTTTGTCCTTAAAAATGTGCATAAGAACTCGTCAAATTAAAGGAATGGTATTTCTCTCTTGATATCGCTAGATTTGAAGCTATCGTGCTTCTTCATAAGATGCGGTTTCACTGAACATTAATCACCACATATTTTTCCATTTATACGGTTAATCTCATTTGAGATTCTATTCCAAAAAATTTTATGATTCAACTGCACACTGTCCAGGAAAAATTTCAAATGTGAAATTCTTTTATCCGATACTTGCAACTAGTATTGTTCTAAGTCGATACGAATTATGATTTTTTTCTCACTAGACACATGCATGTGATGTACGAACTCTTTTCTCGTCGTTCATAAAGCCTTCCATATCCTGGTCCAGTGTTTCTTAAATCTTCCCAAAGACGAATGCAGAAATATCTGAACTTCAGTAGTATACAATCTTTAGCTATCTCGTTACCTCAAGTAGCCCCTCAATATCGCCTCAATGGCTTTTGGCTACGAACTTACAGTGTCAGTGTATGTTTCGACGTAGATGCAGACGCAGACGCCTAGCAAGAAGCACTGGCTAGTAAATTGAACTTAAATTCCCGACAAAACTGTTAATTTAAAATTTTGATGCCGGATATCTTGTGTCTTAATACGGTCACCGTGACGTCTCAAATCAACAAGGAATCTCTCCAAATTAAATTTCTTCGATCTTTGGTGAAGAATGTCATACATCAAAGAAAGAGGTGGTGTTTTTATTGCAATGTAAGTACCTGGTTTGTTTACCTTTCCAAAATTCCCCACTATTATTAAGCCAAAAGAAAAGTTAGTCTCGGAGGTAGTGGTCTGCGTTCTGTAAGTTGTTGGCATTTATCAATGAGAAAGACGTAAAGTAAGGTTTTGCCCACAAATAAAAATTTACAAGCTTTATGTGTTTAGCTGTTTTATTTATTTTCTCCCAACTTTTGTGTCTTTTGGGGTGACATCTCCAAGCGCGAGTTTTCCATGGGAAGACTTCTCAAAGACACAGTTGGGCGATCTTTAGCGTAGCAGAACCCTGTCTAGAAAACGCATGTAATGGAAACAAACCTTAAATGATGTATAAGTTGTGAGATGTATACATCATACGTCGGGGCAGCCAGCAATGATACAAACCATGAATGGAAAATACACTATTGGTAAGATGAATGCGTCTTGTTGTCATGGATTTTGTTTTTAGTCTTCCAGATGGAGATAAAAAAGTCTTTTAGAGGACTTTTGGATATCCGTAGTTTTCTTAAGTTGATAATCATTTTTGTATACTAACGAGACGAAGATATTCACCGAAATGAGAACCAGAAGCTTAAATCAATTTATATTAAAGGTTTATGCTAGCTTCCGTTCTTTTTTGGCGAAAGTCTGCCTGAAATGAGTAAAGCGCAGGTTGGCAACGGAGGGGGATACAGACTTTTGGAAAAGGGGGAATTTTTGCATCAATTTTCTCAATGTCTAGTTGAATTAAGACAAAATTAAATTTACTCCATACTTTTCCTTTTTTATCATTTTTGTTTTTCAATGGGGACCCGGGCACCTCTGCCCCATCCTGAATCCCGACCCCTGCGTAAGGAGATGAGCAATATAAGTGCCCATTGGAATGTCAATCGTCATTTGAAAATCTAGAAGATCTAGTGTGTCAATTTGTTATATATCTTTTTTTACCTATTAGTATGCTGTATGTGTTGTTTCTTCAGATAATATTGTTTTTGTATCTTCTCGATTTGTTTTTCCGTTCCTTTTTAGAAAACATATACGTATTAGATCTTTCAATCTTGCTAACTCAGATCCAAAGGTGAGCCAAAGGGTAAGATGAGCTATTTTCTGAACTTTGCGTCAGTCGCCCGTCCACATTTTACTTAAAGCTCTTCTCCTCTGACTTGGTCGAATGGCCCTTGGTTCGCCATTTATAGGAATCGTATCCAGCCTTCCCGCTCGCCAACCAATACTTTTTTACTAAAGATAGATTTTGTCTGATACTGCTTAGCCAATTGGAACCAATCTATATAATGGTCCTGTGGTAGTTCTCTCTCAAACTTTTATCCGGCTTGCCCACCTACCATAAAAGATAATCACAAAAGCCGCCGGAAATAAGTTTTCAAAGAACCCTATGGGAATTTCACTTATAAATATTTTTGTCTGAAACTTCTGGACCGATTGAGCCAAACTTTAATGTAATTGTTCTCAGGTGATCCTCCATGAGAATAGTATCCGGCGGCATGTCAACCGACCAATAAGATGGCCTGCCACAGTTTAAATTCTTTGGACATCGGCATGGGACTTTATGAAAAATTCGCTTGAAGCCTCCCTGTAAAAAAATTGCTGAGTCAGACTTTAGCAGAATGTTCCTTAGTCACCTATCAAATTTGCACCGGCATCACCACCGAAAAAAGTTGGCAGAGAAACTGCTGATTCAATTAGAACCAAAATTTATTTTTGCTTTTGCCCGAACTTGTTATGCCGATCGGGAACAAACTTTCGTGGAATGGTCGTTTAGATGGTCCTCTCTCAAACATTTATCCAGCATTTCATTCCGGCAAATAATCAGAACCAAAGAGGGTAACTGTCCGATGAACAATACGGACTTGTGTGATGGTTCTTTAGAGTATAGACAAAGCAAGTATTTGGTAATATATATTATGTGAGTTATTACACAGTTCTCTTAATTGTAATTTAAAGTAATTTAAATTTAAGAGCGTTTTGTCGGTAGAACAATTGACAAATCATTTGATATTACAGTAATTAAGTTAAAACGCTGCTTGTATCCGGGACACTTGTGTAACCATTTGGAAACTTCTTCTTCTTCCTCTTCTGTAATGTAGTTAGACCGCCTCGGTGGTGAAATGGTTAGGCGTGCTCGCCTCGAGTGTGGAAGGTCGTGGGTTCGATCCCCGGGCGGGTCAAACCAAAGACTTTAAAATTGTTATTTGCTGCTTCTCCGCTAAGCACGCAGCATATGGAGTAAGAACAAAGATCGGTCGGCCCAGCGTCAGAATAATGTGTTTGGGTATAAAGTGGCATGCCTTCCTCGGACTGTTGCTTTCGTGAGCTAGCACGTTAAACATCCGGCTCAGGTGTCAGGCTAGTACAAAGCATGGTTCATCATCATCATTCATTAATAAGCTCTCGTGCTGAATATGCATGAAATACTTGCCACTGGACGTTAAGCAAAGTTTAATCAATGAATCAATGTAATGTAGTTCCCGCCAATGATTGGCGCTCCCCTTGTAAGTCAGTTACCAGTGCAACGGAGGTGAAAATTTATATAAAACACTTAAACTGCATGCGCGGTATTGTAAAATGTTTAAAAAATCACAAGTCTGGATGAATCATATATTTTTTAAAGGAAGAACTTCTAGCTTATTTTTTTTTCTTTTTTGAAGTTCAAATGATAAAAGCTTTGAAATTATCTTAGGTTTTCATTCCAATTTTCTATATTGGTATAAATAAATATTTATATTGGTATAAATAAATATTATAAATTTTAACAGCGTTGTTGCGTGAATGTCGATCAACAATGAACAAAATGACGCGTGCTGACAAACCATTTTCATTCAAAGTCGGTATGCATATAAATAGAAAACACAAGCTTTGAAAAGCTTTTGACCGACATAGCAAAAAAAAAAACATTAGAAAATCTCAAGCTATTAGGGAAACTATTATCACAGAAGACAAATGAAAGCATACATAAAAATAAGCATAAGCACACATACAGTTTTAAAAGCTATAACGCAATTAATTTTAAACACGTAAGACCGTAAAATGTTTTTGGATTGATTAAAATTTCCCAGTGATATACTCGGATAAGTCAGTCCCAACAAAATTTTTGAGTTCTACATTTGTTTACTTATTTTAGGTTGATCCAATAACTAGCATTCTGAATCAAACAAACGTTTTTCTACCAAGAACGACAACTCTGCTTTGCTAGAATCAACTGATTTCAGATAAACTATTTAAATATCTCTTGTATGTTCTCATAAGTGCGCATTGTTTGATAAAGATATAAAATTAGTATGCAAAACATGGCGACCTTTTATGTGGTAAACTAAAAGTTCATTTTTTATTTGCAACACAATAAACATTGTGTCATAATTGCTTGTATACAGTTTAGGTTGTTAGAAGAATTTTTTGGGGGTTCCTTCTTCAGTTGTGTTCAGTAGTCATGATAGTGTAATGCACTCTGTAATATTCCCAAATCCCTCACAGGATTTTTTGAAAATCAAAATTATTTTCATCAGGGGAAAGGGCTTCTTCATGGATACATCTGTTATCAGATCTCTCTATCTTACCATGCAAAATCTTTCCATTTTGTCTGATGATAGATTTGCAAGAAAACAATTTTTGCACATAGAGTCATATCACTATGTAATTTGCAAGGAATTATATTACATGTTGGTAAAAACTACAGGAACGCAATTTTTGAACAAAAAGAAACTTTGATTGAAAAAAAGTACCAAGTATTTATGATACAGTGTTATCATGTTCTGGAAAGGCTAACCTTATTGCCGTAATGAATATTGAATAAACAGTTAAATATTTCTTCTTTATGTTTCCCAAATCCATCAACTGACTAACAACCACCTATCATGCATGCTTGAGGTAAAATATTTTTACTAGAAATACTTATGTACAGTGTGGCAGTTTTATTGGTGAGGTCTTGAAATATGATAGATAAAAACTTGGTATCTGTTCTTTGAGAATGTCTACTAATGTGCATTGTACTGATGCCATAAGCAGTAGCTTCCAATGCACAATAGTTCTTGGATGGAATGAGTATTTATATGTTTATTGGTGTGTATGTCTGGATAAGTGGCAGAATGTTTGATGTTTTGTTCCTAGGTCTGATGGTATGAGAGGATTTTGTAGAGAAAATGCAATGATATGGTGTTCATTGTACTATTCTATAAAGGAACATAATATGAGTATTCCCTTGACAATGTTGTTAAGTGGCCAGTTTTGAACATTTAACATATTTGACACTGAGCTTGTATTGTGATATTTGTTGTACATGTTGTATTTTTGTAAACATTTGTTAACAGTTTTGATAACATTTATATTTTGTAAAAGGTCTAAAGGTGATGCAAAAGTGAAGAATTAAAAGTTTTTCAGGCCACATATTGAATTTTTTGGCCATGATTTCCCCCTTTCTGTTACCAGTCTAGTATATCCTAAAGGAACTCATTGCTCAAATGAGTAGAAATAAAAGTTCTTTGGCATGAGATCAATTCAAACTGAAACTGATCAGACTAAAAACATGGCCATCATGGATGATTCTTCATTCTGTTTAGGTAATAAATAAAAGGTTTACCTGAAACTGCGTAGCCAAATGGAATGATATTTGACTGGAAAAATCTTTTAGAGATCAAGCAACAATGATAGCCACTATTTTAAAGAAAAAATATGGAAGATATGCCATAAAGGCACAATCCACATACATTTACAAGAAATATTCAATAGCCAAATTTAACAGTGTAACTGTTGGCCATTTAATGTTTGTTTCTGATTGGCTCAATGTCTGAGCCTCTACTATAATTTTAGCAAAATTTGTAGTGGCTGCATTTGTGTTTAGTTTATGATAAATACAGATATAATATAACTTATGAAATACATTATACAGTTTTGCATTTAAAAATAAAAGTGAAACACAGATATTGATATTAATTTGGGGGGTGGGGTGGGAAACAAGATATAAATAAGGGAAAAAAAGCATTAATGGCCTCTTTTTCCCCCAAGAATGCTTAAAATTGAAAATTAAAATAAAATTTTAATTAAAAAAATTTTTTTTTTTAATTCTAATTATCGCTCATCAGGTTTGCAAAGATATAACTGAGCTGGTCTATAATTTTAACAATATACAGTTATTGACTGAGTAGATCAGATCTAATCACATGATGTGATGAGCCAATATAAATTAAGTCATGCCCATGGGGTCAACAGACAGACTCTGGTTCATAGTTAGGGTCGTCATGGGACCTGCAGATGTTAAGATTGGACTGTCATTGGTTGGATGGCTGTCTCATTGACAATCATGCCACATCTCCTATTTTTATACCACTTTTTAACAGGGTACTGGTACATTGAGAAAAATGTGATTTTACTAGAGTGACACAAGATTGGAAGTTGACTCTGTTGTCTTGTTTTATAGTTTATTTCTGTTTAGCTATGTTAGCTATGTTAGATAAATTTTTTTTGAAAATAAAATTTTATTTCTTACAGATGAGTATGGCCTCGGATTTAAATTGGTAGATACCATCAAAAGTTGACAAAATGTTTATAACAACAGCATACTTGTACCTGTATGCCGTTCATTGGGTCAGACGGACAAGACGTCACAACCGGTACAGGAAAACTATCTCTGATATCTTTCAGAGAGGATCAGTATTAGCCCACAGATATGGTACTTACGACAATCTAACAGATCAACTGCTGACTGATGTGTCTTATATTCAACGAGTAAATCATATTAGTGAAACGAGAACTATCCTGGCAGAAATCACTCCTAAGGTAAAGTCTATAAATGCCGGAAATAGCTTTTATGAAAATTAGACTAGAATTGTTTAAAAATGATTTAGAGCTATCATTTTATTGCAAACCTGATTGTGTAAGAGTGGTTATTTTATTGCAAACCTGCTTCTGTAAGAGTAGTTATTTTATTGCAAACCCAATTTTGTAAGAGTGGTTATTTTTTTGCAAACCTGATTCTGTACATGTGGTTATTTTTTAAAGGTACTTATTTTAATGATATGAACAAGAAATTACTAGAAAATCAACCTTAAAATTATATTTCACTTTTGCTCAAAATAAAATTTATATTTTTTGAGGTTTCAATAGTTAAAAAGTCAGGTGTTTAGGTAAGTAAGACAGTCTTGATTAGCAAAAAATATTTGATATTGATTTTAAAGAAGAAACAATTTGAAATTAAAATTGCTTGAATAGAATACTTAATAAAATGGCTTACTGTGGACATAAATTCTCTCCTGGTCTTAAAAGTGTATACTTTGGACCACTGGCAAGAGCAATAAACATAGAATATTAATTACCGGTAAATTTTTAGTTAAAACTAACCTAGATAAGTGTAATTATGTTACAGTAAAATTTTTTATATAGTTATTTTTCATGATTACCCTGATGAGATATTTTAGAGCAAATGTATACACTCAGAATTTATCATCTCTTTAGCAAGACAGAGACTTGATTTTAGTTTATAGAAACTTTAAATTTTGAAAATGTTTTGATAACTCACAGTCGCATTTACATACACAACAGAATATACTCAGCTGGGGATACAGGATTTCTCGTTGGGGGTAGGGGGGGGGTGGGGGGCAGGTCAATGCCCTGGTAGGGGGCAAGAGGGGCGAAGCCTCCAGAAGCTCATAGAAATTAGGAAATTTAAGACTAAAACATTATTTTTTTCTGTTTTAGGGGGAGCGTGTGCCGGGTGCGCCCCCTTTGAATCCGCCCCTGATACTCATAATATAAAACAATACAAATTGAACAGTAGAGGCTGATAGATCACAAAGTTATACAGATATATCAAAATATCAAAACATGACAGTTTATATCAAACTACGACAGTTTATATCAAACTACGACAGTTTATATCAAACTTCGACAGTTTATATCAAACTACGACAGTTTATATCAAACTACGACGGTTTATATCAAACTGGAAGTACAGCATTACAAAACTCAGATAATGTGATAAAATTAAAGAGAACGTTTCACGATATTTAAATATATTGTCTTATACAATCAACAAAATGGGCAAAAATTTATACACAAGTATTTACCCCCATTATCCCCGAAAACTGGTGCAATTTTTGTTGCATTTTAAGTGAGGAACCATTTTGAAAACCACCAAAAAATTGGATGAAAAATAAAAAATTCCCATATCATGCGAAACTGAATTTTTTGCCCACTTTGTTGATTGTGTAAGACGAGACAAATATTTTTGTAAATAAGTTAAAGATAATTGTAAGATGAGACAAATGTATTTTTGTTAATTAGGTAAAGATAAGTCTGAAGGATTGGACTCTGTACTATGCATTAGAATCACATCATTATAGTAAGACTTCTGAAGATTTGTGGGTACTGCTCGAGTCCACCAGACCAGACAACACCAAAAAGTTCATAGAGCAGGACAAACATCGAGATACACATGTATGAATTAATTTTTTTTTCACAAACACACGTGCATATACATCGTTTTATTTTTTCTCACTGTTTGGTCAAGTTAGTTTTGTGATGAAGTTCTTGATATATTTTAAAAAAAGATAAGCTCTTAAAAATCTTGATAAGATATATTTAAAAAGCTAGGTAAATAAAAAGTGTTGTCCGGTCTTTTTGTTGTGAAAGCAATAATGAACTGATTATGATCAGAAATACCTGAGAATTTTTTTATATTTATTGGCATGATAAAGCAATATCAAGATAGAAATACAATTCCTTATGGTCAATTTTGTACTTATTCCAGTTTTGATTTGAGCAAATGAATGGTTAACTATGACAAGCCCTGCTATAGATCTGTTCATATAACTTTTTTTTCACACAGCCTAACAGTAATGTTCTGACAAGCTTTTTGTATTGTTCTGGAATACATTTAAGAAAAATATGTCAATTTATTTTATTTATTTGGCATGAACGATATTTTTCTAGAAAAATTTACTTTCAAACACATGTTATCATTATATCTTTTAATATAATTGATAATGAACCCTACAAAACAGCTGTGAAATCAGTGATTGAACATATATTTCATGCATGATTGAACATCAGGATCAAAGCACCTGTAATTATGAATTCTTGTACTTATTAATACTGAGAAAACAATTCCTTGTATAAATAAACATTTTATAGTCCTCCTTAAAAAGTTATTGAACATGTTAGACTTGACCACCATTTGGTCTTTTTTAAAAACATTCAACTGAGTAGCATTGGGAATTCTAGTTCAACCTTTTTTTGTAGATGTTGGACCTTGGCAAGCCAGTAGCCTGGAAGTCGGGACCACCATTTGGTATTATAATGAAATGCTCACAAGAAAACTTTGTCTCTCTATGTATAGCGTTTGCTGATGATGCTTTAACTATGGATGAAGACCTTGTTGTACAGAAAGTTCTGAGTAAGAGTATAAAACAAGATTTTAAAATATCCATTAATTATGAAGTGACGTTTGATTTACAACACATCTATATTTATTACGACCAGTATAAGGCAATATTATTTTCCTTAAAATGCTGAATCTACCATAATAATACACCACATCTGCATTTATTTTTGGAGAATAAGACAAGTCTTTTTTTTAAATGTTAGATCTCCAATTTTATTCCCATTGGAAAATTGTTGATTAGACCTATATGAAAATGATAAAAAAGGGAAAAATGTCACTGAGACCACATTCCAACCATGCAAAAAACAAAGACTTTAAAAAACTAGAGGTCTCCACATTGCCTTTAACATGTATTGTGAAATTTCCAGAAAGGACAGATAAATCTGTAACTAAAACTCAGTTAACTATAAGTGAATCTCGATAAATTCAAGTTGAAAGGACCTATAAAATTTACTAGAGCTTTGTTTTTATAAATGATGAAGGAATCTGATTTTGATAGTAATGTAAAAAGTGAAAAGTATATATTGGATTTGGAGGCTAATATTAACTGATAGTCTGATGCTATATGTTTATAAAGTAAATTATGTTTCTGAAGTTGTTTTATTTATTATGTATGCACACACTAAATAGACCATAAAAGTTAAAAACAAGAAGTTCACCGTCAAAATTTTTTGAAAACATGAATATCTTTTAAGTTAAAGTTAGCCAACTCATGTATGTCATAATTTGTTCAAACATTTTTAAAATAAGATTGAAGAACAGTCAATTTGTTGTTATAAATAATAAAAGAACACATGGCTTGAGTCAGTAGATTTTGTTTCATTAAAAACTATTTGGTACAATTCATGAGTGATCTGTCTGATAACCTTGAATATTTTTGAAATCTTTATGTATGAAAATACTAAATAACCAAATTCTCCACAAAAGATTTACCAAAATTGTCATTTTTTTACTGAAAAAAAAATGACTTAAGCATTAAACAGCTGTATTTTTAATAGTCTACCCAAATCCCAGAAAATGCCCAAGTTACAGGAGATAGGGAATATTCTAAGCTTGACATGATTGAGGTAAAATTGGATTATTACAAGGACCCCCAGAGGCCTTGATTTTCTCATTTTTCGAGACCACTAAGTTCCTAGGCAACATGGTTCAACTTTATCATTTCATAGAAAAATTATCTAAAGTTACCCGAGCCACAGGAAAAGTAGTATTTTATTTTTAGTTCAGAAGATTTTCTACATCAAATCTGCATAATGCCATTCAATAGCAAATGAACAGCTTTAGACATAGTACTTGTATTTCAATAATAAAAGCCCTTGAAATGCTGTTTCTTATGAATGCTCTAAGCTAAAACCTTGCCGTTGTAAATATGAGCTGTAGCACTGAATTCTGAAGTGTAATTCTTTTGCTTTACTGCAATAAGAAATCGAAAATTTTAAAAGTAGTTATATGGTGAGAACAAAAATTTTTTTAATCATGATATTCAGTTGATTTATTCCTCTATTATACCCCCACAAAAAAGTTACATAAGAATCACCCTTCTGTCTGTCTTTCCATATGTATGTCTGTTCGTCTGTCCCTGTACATTGTAAGAGCATATCGTCCAAAACCTTTCAAAGGATTTCAGTAAAATTTTACATGAACATTAAACACAGTGTGTAGATATGCATGTAGGAAGGGAATTAATCTTGGGTCACTCTAAGGGCAGATAATTCATGGGAATGAAGGGTATCTTTTGTTAGTTTTGCTCACAGTATGTCTTTTTGTTACAGCTGTAGATGTGGAGGGACACCCTGGTTGCCTAGTGGACAAAACTGATGAAACATTGAGCATGACAAACAATTTTGATGAAAATACTGAAATTGGACGCTGCTCGAATGAATCGATGGCATCTACTGAGAGTATTGGAAACATTGATGTTTTGGATGTGACAGAAAATGACAATCAGTCAGCAAATTTGAATGAGGATGAATTCCAAGAAATGATGGGTGAAAGTGGTGCTGGAGAAGGTCTAAGTGAAATGGTTCCCATGGGAACATTTTTTATTCCCCCAGATCAAAGCCACACTTCTAAACCCCCAAATATTTTGATTTATTCAGGAAAGAAAGATTCAACCAGAAAATTTCAAAATGTTAAATCAGTATTTGAACAATGTATAAACCCTGATTGTTACATTTTGTACCACTTAAAACATGATCAAGTTGCAACAATTCCATGGGCAGATAACTGTGCTTTATTAGTTGTGTCATGTGACAATTTGTATGACAGAGTTGATAACGCTTTCTTGCAGTTCATTGAACAGGGAGGTAAAGTCATCAGCTTTGGTAGCTCCTTAGATTCTGATTTTGTGCCTAGGAAAGAACTAAGAACACATGCAGACATTTCTGAAATTGATTACGATAACTGGAAGGAAGTACCACTTCTTTGTGGGAGGTTCTGTTATTTGCCAGAAGAATCGGTAAAAGACTTAATGTGCCAACCAGTTTGCCAAGATGGTGACAGACAAGTTATGATTGTTGATGTTAAACCTGGGTCTGGACAAGGAAGAGCTATTCTGTCACAGGTATCACTTACAGTTCCCAGCATTCATTGCTACTGTTACTTTGAAATTAAAGATTTAGTTTTAATGTTTTTTTTAATGATGTTTTTTGTGTGACCACCAAACCTCATTGCAATACCCCTCTTCAAAAATGACACAAATCAGGCTTTTCTGATATAATTGAGATTTATGTAATTTGTGATTTTATTTGATGTTAATAGAGGTGGAATTTTGGTCAGGTCTGTTTTTTTTTTGCCCTCTTCTTGGGCCAGAATGTTTTTTTTTCTAGTGTAATTAATACAGAAAATTTTGTCAATTTTTTTTGTCAAAAGGCAGATAAATGGACAGGTTGTTTTTGGATTCTATCACAGCTAGATAATCTTTTTTCTGAAGCTGAGGCCCCAAAAAGTCAAATGGTAGTGCAAAAGAGTTTCCTTCTATTCATTTATTTTATTGGAGATCTATAAAAGTACCCTGTAGATGTCAACTTACTTGTAATTAGGACTTTTGTATGGCTGTGTCATTGATTGTATCAGATCTTTTCTTTCTTTAGTTTATATTGAATTTTTTCAGCAATTTGATGTATTCCATGTTGTTTTGCTATATTGTATGGCACAAAATAAATATCAATTAAAATTCATGAAATTAATGACAGTCCTAGTATAGTTTTAATGAATTATTGGCAAAGTATCAAATAATATATATTGATTGAATGTTGCATAACATCCAGTGGCAAGTATTACATGCATATTCAGGACGAGAGCATATTAATGAATGATGATGATGAACCCTGCTTTGTACTAGACGGACAAGCTGAGCTGGATTTTTAACATGCTAGCTCACTAAAGCAAAATTCCACAGGAAGACATGCCACTTTACCCAGACACACTATTCTGACTCTGGGCCAACCAGTCTTTGCTCTTACTCCCTAATGCTGCATGCTTAGCGAAGAAGCAGCAAATACCAATTTTAAAATGTTTGATTAGACCCGGACGGAGATCGAACCCACGACCTTCCGCACTTGAGACGAGCACGCTAACCATTACACCACCGAGGTGGTCAAATAATATATAAGGGGCTATGTGAAAATTAGTAGAAAAAAAAAGCTAACAAATGATAATGGTACCTGCTGTTATTAAGAGTAGAAGCAAGTTGATTCAAGGTGGTAAGTTGAGTTTAGCTAGCATTTAGGGAAGAAACTGATACAGATGGAAGATAGACAATGAGAAGAATCCTATTAATTTGAGGTTCAAAAGGTCAAAGGTCAAGGTCATTGTTTTTAAAGATGATTGGTTTCTGGAGAATTTTTTTAACTTGAATTTCTATTGATAAACTATATAATATGCCTGCCATGAATTTTTCAAAAAGTCTTAACTTTGAAATTGATGATCAGTGTATGAAGTAACTGTCAAACTAATATTGTGACATAAAATCTTTACTACATGTATAATTCTTTTTGAAATCCATGGCTGGTTCTCATTTCTGCTTTATAAATCTGTTGGCAATATCAAGATTAAATAATATTAAGTTGTCTGCTTTTTTTAAAAAGAAAATGATAATCCTGTAATATTTGTTATTATCAGGTGCTGTTAGACCAGGATCCAACAGACATAGCTGCTACAGTAGCCATGTTTAACATCCTGAAGGATTCTAACTCCATCAGAGTGGATATGTTAGCTTCATTGTTAAAGAGGATGGGATATAACTGTGACAGGGGGCAGAAACCTCAGCTTACTCCAGCCTACCTCTTAACAAAAACTAAGGTAATACTCACTCAAGCTCAGCTCCCAACATATTTAACTGTAATGGGACAGAAACCTCAGCTGACACCAGCCAACCTCTTAATAAAATACTAAGGTAATACTAACTTCATCCAAGCTACCAACCTACATAACCGTGACAGGGGATAGAAACCTCAGCTTACACCTGCCTACCTCTTAACCAAAACTAAGGTAATACTAACTTCAGCTCAACTACCAACCTATAAAACTGTGACAGGGGACAGAAACCTCAGCTAACACCAGCCTACCTCTGAACCAAAACTAAGGATACTAACTTCATCCCTCATCTCAACCTATATACCTGTGACGGGATAGACATTCAGCTTACACCAGCCTACCTCTCAACCAAAACAAAGATAAGACTCACTCCAGCTCAGTGCCCAACCTATATAACTGTGACAGGGGATAGAAACCTCAGCTGACAACAGCACACCTCTTTACCAAAACAAATGTTACACTTAGTCCAGCCTAGCTCCCAACCATAGAACTGGGACAGGGGATAGAAACCTCAGCTGACACCAGCCTAGGTCTTAACCAAAACTAAGGTATTATTCACTGCAGCCCAGCTACCAACCTATATAACTGTGACAGGGGTCAGAAACCTTAGCTTACACCAGCCTACCTCTTAACCTACACTAAGGTTATACTCACTCAAGTCCAGCTCCCAACCAATATATTTGTGACAGAGGATAGAAACCTCTGCTTACACCAGCCTATATACCACCTAATTAAACAGTGTTAAAACTTAATCTAGCCCAGCCCCAAAACCTCAGAGAGTGTTCTTTTGTTTTATGTTGTTTTCAGTGTTAAACGGTTTTATGTGGACTGTAATTTCTGATTGAGTTTCATAATTTGAAAATTACAGTCAAGACACAAAAAAATGAGATAATGAAACTTTTCTAAGTCGAGTGTAGAATACCCACGTGAAAGATCAAAAGTGCATAGTCCAAAGAGACAAGACAAATTGAAATAAACTAAAAGATAAGGCCAAACAAAAAAAATGCATAGGTTCTCAGGCCATTTTTTTAAAAATTGAATGAGGGAGGGAGGCTTTTTTTTTTTTTTTTT
>JAULBM010000027.1:2906471-2931416 GCA_032357055.1 Geukensia granosissima | reverse complement strand
CTTATAAATTTTTTCATGATTTTCCCATAGGGCCTTATGTAAAACTATGTTCGGCTGTGGAGGCCATCTTTGTTGGCGGGTAGGGTCATCTGACATAGTTATGAAGGGGACCAACCTAAGGACCATTCCACCTAAATAAAGTTCTAAGCAGTCAAAGATAAAAAAATTCAAATTTCCCATAGGGTTCTATATAACACTTAATTTAGCTGGGATGGCCATCTGGGTTGGAGGTTGGAAATGCCAGACCCAGTTCTGGAAGGAAACCACCTAGGAATCATTTAAGTAAAGTTTGGTAAAGATTAGCAAAATAGTTTCAGAGGAGAAGGTTTTTGAAATTCATCCCCCTTTTTATAGCCGGCGTCCACAATTAGGTTAAAGTTTTGTTTTCTGAAAAATAACTCAGATGTTTTTGAATGGAATTCATTGATACTTGGAACATTAATAGATATATATGTAAGGTGCTGCACAAAGCAAGAAATATAACTCTGACCTGCTTATTGTCAAATACCGTTAGATATTAAAATATACCAATCCATCAACTTATTACTTATTTTTAATCATTCGCCCCATGTACAGCTATGTCTTGTATTGTAACATTGAAAAATCCGGCTTTAATGCGGTTTCCGCATATCTCTTGTTTCTATTTTAAGCCTGGAGGCCATTTTGTTTGGAGCTCAGGGTCATTGGATACAATTTTATTAAAGGACCACCCAAGGACCATTCCAGCCAAGTTTGGCTAAGATTGGCTAAATACTTTCAGAGGAGAAGATGTTTCAAATTTCATCCCCCCTTTTTTTAATTTTTAGCCTGGCGGCCAACTTGGAGTACGGATCAGGTCATCAGACATAATTCTGAAAGAGGACCATCCAAGGATCATTTCAATTAAGTTTGGTAAAGATTAGCACAATAGTTTCAGAGAAGAAGATTTTTGAAATTCAGCCACCCTTTTTTCTATTTTTAGCCTGGAGGCCATTTTGTTCAGAGGTCGGGGTCATCGGACATAATTTTAGTAAAGGACCACCCAAGAACCATTCCAGCCAAGTTTGGCTAAGATTGGCTCAATACTTTCAGAGGAGAAGATTTTTAAAATTCCATCCCCCCTTTTTTCTATTTTTAGCCTGGGAGCATTATTAGGAGGTCGGAGTCGTCGGACACAATTTTGAAAGAAGACCACCCAAGGACCATCCCACCAAAGTTTGGTCAAAATTAGCTGAGTGGTTTCAGAGGAAAAGATTTTTTTGTAATTGTGAACGGACGACAGACGACGGACGCGAAGTGATGCGAAAAGATCACATGGCATTTAAGGCCAGGTAGCTAATAATATGAAAGATTGACAAGCTGAATATGATGAAAGATGATCAGACTAAATGCACAACGACCACTGGTGGTAAAGTGGTAAATTAAAAGTTGATTGGGATATGCTAAAGCCCATATATAAAAGAAAACATGTAAACAAGATTTCAATTAGGATACTAATGTGGAAGGATCGAATGAAGCATTGAAAACTATTGGAAGCTAGCTGGATATTGGGAACTGTTACCTGTAATATGGAACGCTGTTTACACATCCGGAGAACCTGACGTTAGAGATTCATGGGGTACAAGCATTTGTTCTTTTGCTTCCGATTGGATTTTCGTCACATATCTGAGGACTATGAATTTTTGATCGCCGACATATGTATTCTACTTTTAGTAACTTTAATTAGACAAATCTAAAAAGTCATGCTTGCTTTTAAGGTATTTCTGTTGTGTTTTATCTTAACTCGTCTATTTCCGGTATTCTGATGTTTCCCTTTCATATTAGTTGATTACAGGGCAATCTTAAATCCATTTTCACTCTCGTGTCATTGATTCTCTTTTACAATTTATCAATTTTCTAAAACAAGACAAATAACTCACAGCAACATAGATAAGTATATTTTTATTAAAAACTGTTAAATAGTTATTACATTATAAACATTTCTGAGTTTCCTTTTCTTCAACACCACATGTCGTAATAGCACTGTTTTTTTTCCTATGAAAATAAAAATTCAGCATAACTAAACCGTCTTGTATAAAGCTTAATATGGACTCCCATCTTGCATTCCAACAGGTCCGTTAAAAGATAAAAAAAAGTGTGATGCAATTTAATAGAAATCAAAATATCCGAACCGTTGGTATATGCCCCTAAATAATAACTGACTGAAAAACTGTAGATCGCTGCTTTGCAGTGGTGAGCACTTTCAAAGCGTAGATATATGAATGTATAGGTATTTTACTTTTTAAAAAGTAATAATATTGACATATATAAAGCAAACAGAATGTAGTTAGAACAGTAATAAAAAAATAAACAGTGTTTTTTATACACTAAAATATATTATAATTTATTATAAAAGGGAAATATTTCTTTTCCTATAGTTAACTTTCCGTCTCTTGATGGGGACGTGCCTTTAGCTCCTTCGTATAGGGATTTCATTTCACAGCTAGTTTTGCCCGTGTTTGCACCAAAGTTTATGACTTTAATAATAGCAATCTATATCTTACTGGTACACTTTTACAGCAGTTATACAGATATCACAAGCTTCTTAAGTGTTAAACAAAATTTTATAACCTAACAAAGATGTAATACAAAAATATGGCTGCAAATTTAGAGTTTTGATTCGACAAGATCACATCTTACGTTCTATGGAAACATTACATATCAAGCTTACAAATTCCCTTGAATATTCCTGTTTCATTTAACAAACTTAGCAACAAGGGGTACAAGTTCGACGTAGTAGTCAAGACATTAAAACTTGAAGATATTAATACACTGATCGCATCGTTACACAAATATTAATACATTTGGCATTGCATCCATCACGTCTTTCTTCACCTATATTGACAACACAGCATTAAATCGTCAGACGTACTGTGTTTGATGACATCTCGTGTTGAGAGGCTTGATATCAGGATTCTTACTCTGAGCTTGCTTTCGGAAACTGCAAGCATTCATTAGAGATTTATCTTCTTTCTGCATGTATTTTTGTTAGGTATATCTGTTGTAATTAAGGTACTCTCTATGGGATTGGGTGAGTTTCTGTTGGAGTTTTATAGTTCATATGTTACTGCTTTTGTTTTCTGTGATTGTTTCCGTTGACCACTCGTTGGGTAAGGGTTGTGATACCACTTTAGTTTATCTAGTTTAACACAACAAAATGTCCCCTGTGCATGTCCCGAGTTAGGAATTGTGTTCAAAGGTTAGCCTTTGTGTTTATTGTTCTGTTAAATGTACATTTCTTGTCTGTTTTGACTATATATGTACTTTTGATTTCTGATATGGGTATTCTATATTGTACTAAACATACTCTGGTGATATATTAGTGAAATATTTTGTTCAAACATTTACATAATTGTTATTTAAGAGCAGCCAGGATTGTTATTTTAAGTTTCGATAGACTATAATGTGGATCTTACTGTGAAAACTTAAACTGTAAGATAACGAAAGCAAACAAAACAACTTCATTTTATAGTGAAAATGATAAATAGTACTTAGATCACAATATATTCATTGTAGCCATATCTGATAAAAAATAAGTAGCAATATCATAGTTAAAGATTAAGTTGTTAATCGATTCCTTATATTTATAAGTTAGACGTCTTTTTTCACATCCAGCATTCAGTAATATGCAAAGTTTACATTATATACAAACGAAAATAAAACTCAGAGATAACTGCCCAACATCATTCTTTAAACACTTGTTATTTAAATATTTTAATAATTTTACTTTGTAGTGTGTACAAATATGGTACATGGATGTGCGAGTGTTTGTGTGTGTGTGTTTTTTTTTTTTTTTTGTTTTTTTTTTGGTATTCTCAATGAAAAACTAAACGACTTACTAGCATTATGGACCATCTCTTATCGCAGCGGTTGATAACGGACGCACCCTTTTTATTAAATTGAAGAAAAAACTGATCTGATTTTGATGGTTTTTTTGCAAATGACCTCTTTAAGAAAATACATCAACGGCTACTCTAGGCATTTTGTGTTTCATATACAGTTATAAAAATGATTGACGAATCCACGCCTCTCGTGAGGCAAGGTTATAGAAATAGGCCATTCTGTTTCTCAGCCAGGTGGTAGACCCTTAAAAAAGGGCGTTCGTTGACTGGAAGCATGGGATGTATAAATATTCAACCATTCCATAAAGTAACGGGGAAGAAAAAGACCATATAGGTATCCCCGTCTTGGAGCCACTGGACATCCAAAGGGGCATCCCTGGTTGTTGATATGTATAAATTCACAACCCATGAGAAGGAAGACCTTATTCTATGCATGTTATAGACCTCTTGCTGCAGCTCGTTTCGAGTGGTCAGTTAGCAGCCAGTTTCAAGTTTTTTACCACACCCAACCCCCACATTTTCATTGGCAGAGAAAGGTTCCTTTGTGACCCCAGTATAGAGTTTACATGTTTTATTTATTGTTTACTTGTTCAATTCCTGAATATGGCTTCTAATTGTGCAAAAAAAGTCCAAAAAAATAAATAGGAAATAGGAGGTCAAATCCGACGGCAGGGGCAAATACTAAGTGCAATACTTTTCGAGGTCTTTCCGTATTTTCAGTGCCTTAGAATTTTAACAAATACTAATATTATGACAATCAATCAAAGGGTTCAATACGGAATTTTGGCAGGCTTGTTTCATAAGATTTAAAAGGATTTTTGGATTTGTTTGAATGAGAGCTTTCAGAAGTACGTCAACGGAGGATCTCTATCTCTTGCCATTTTCGATAAAAACAGAATCAAAGTGGTCGAAAAGCTCAAATTTTGCAGGATATGGAAAATATTTATTTTTTGATGGAATTTGTCTAAAAAGAAGCAAAAATCAAATTGCAATTTCACAGTTGCAATTTTAATGATTTTTTCCATCGTTTTATTTGTATAATTAAAGGTAAAAGCGGGCAAAATGGTCGATACTCATACTACCATAGCACATTACTGTTCAGCATATACGTATCTATCCTATTTACTAAACACCTTACATAAAGATCATTAATTCAAATTTCAACGTGCTGCGGTCATAAAATATATGCTGCACTTTTGCAGCACCTCAGTTCTATGTGTATTCTAAACTGAAAAGCAAACATGACAGCGTTTTTAGGGAAAATGTGGTATGCTAGGAATAATTAAAGAACCTGTCACTTTCACAGCATTGACTACTGATAATGACAATCTAAACGGACGCATATATATGTATTGAGATTGTAGATCTATATACTATATACAGGAGGTTCTCTCCGGGTGAAAAGCGGAAAATTGGCCGATTCCATTGTGCCTCTCGTGGTGCTCCATTAAACCTGATCGCCGCGAAATGGCTGAAATATTGTTGAAAGTGGCGTTATTCCCAATAATAAAAAAACAAATACAATGAGGCATTAACAACAAGTTTTTTAAGCATATACAGGTTTTTACGGTTTATATATTTATCATCTGATTCGTTTTGCGCGTTTATGCAGCAATGTTTTAGATTTTAATGAAGGCTATCTTTGTATTACCAGCAAATTATTACGTCAACGATTTTGTTAGCATAAATAACCAAATTCTATCATTATGATAAATAGAAAAATATGATTATAAAATTTGGTTGCACCTGTACAAAATATGATAAAAAACGGAATATCACACTCAAACCTTCTTGAAATGTGGTAAATAAATCTCTCAAATTAATCACAACACATTTGGACTTGTCAGCTTCATGAATAAACTTGCACATAAAGAGTATCTTTATAACATTATTTTAAGATATTTTGTCTTCTTTGATATTAACATTGACTCTGTTTTTAATAATTTACATCAAAACTAATTTTTGTCAATACATTGTAACGCATTTGTGCTCTATGCTGTAGGTTATTTTTATTTTTGGCACATGCATACATTGTAACATCTTGTTTTCTTCGACCAATAATGATATTTTTTACACCAAATCCAGCCGGGCGTGTTTTGATTCATGTCGTAGCTTAAGAGAACAAAGCTTGTTATCAATTGTGTTTGAATTTTGCATTAGGTGTCAATCGGTCTATCTTGTTGTCTATCTTCTTTAGCTCAACTAACCTAAAAGGTCATGTGAGCTTTTGCCATTACTTGGCGTCCGTCTTCGTAAACTTTTCTTTAAAGGTCTTCTCCTCTGAAACCACTGAGCCATTTTGAACCATACTTGGCATCAATTATTCTTAGGTGGTCCCCTTTCAGAATTGTGTACGATAACCCCCACCTAAAGGCAAAATGGCCGCCAGGCTAAAAATAGAAAAAAGGGGGATGAAATTTGAAAAATCATTTCCTCTGAAAGTATTGAGCCAATCTTAGCCAAACTGAGCTTGAATGGTCCTTGAGTCCTTTACTAAAAGTGTCCAATGACCCCGACCCCAAAATAAAACGGCCGCCAGTCTAAAAATAGAAAAAAAGGGATGAGTTTCAAAAATCTTCTCTGATACTACTATGCTGATCTTAACCAAACTTTGCTGAAATGATCCTTTCAAAATTGTGTCTGGCATTAGTGCCTGCCTTCCAAGATGGCTGCTGTTATTAAAAATATAAAAAAGGTGTTGGTATATCAAAAAAATCTTCTTATCAGGAAACATTGAGCCAATTGCAAACAAACTTTAGTAGAATGGTCCTTAGATGGTCCTCTAACAAAATTGCGTCCGGCATCTCCCTCCATCAAGCAAGATGGCAGCCACAATCGATCGAACTTAATTTAACATAGGACCTTTTTGGAAATTCACATGAAAATCTTCTTGTCTGAAACTACCAAGCCCATTGCAATCAAGCTTTATAGAATCTTCCTTAGATGGTTCTCTACCAAAATTGTGTCCCGGATCGCTGTTCGTCAACCAAGATGGCTGCCACAGCCGAACTAAGTTAAATATATGACCTTTTCGGAAATTCACATGAAAATATTCTTGTCTGAAACTATTGAGCCTATTGCAACCAATCTTTGAAAGAATGGTCCTCAGATGGTCCTCCACCAAAATTATGTCCGGTATCCCTCTCCACCAACCAAGATGGCTGCCACAGCCGAACTTAGTTTAACATATGACCTTATGGTAAATTCACTTGAAAATCTTCTTGTCTGTAACTACTGAGAGTATTGCAACAAAACCCTTTAAAGAATGATCCCTAGATGGTCATCTACCAAAATTGTGTTCGGCATTCCCCACCTAATCAACCAAGATGGCAGCCTCAGTTGAATTTAGTTTCATATCGGACCCTATAATATTTTCATTTTAAAATCTTTGGCTATAACAGCTTGGTCTATTGAAACCGAAGATAAATCAATTCAATATCAACTTTGTTCTTGCCAACTGTATATCAGATGAGCGATAACAGGCTCCTGGGGCCTCTGATTTATTAATATATCCGTACCATGTATCGACTTAAAAAGTTAAATTTTATGCAGTTGGTTTTTGAAGTCTGTTTTACTTTTTCATACCATTGTCCTAGGTTAGGGTAGGTTGAGTACTCACAAACATGTTTTATCCCACCCATTCATTATGTGCCTATCAAACCAGGAACCGGTAGTCCAGTGGATTTCGTTGTTTTTATGTTAAAATGTTACTTGTTTTACGTTGTTTACTTACTTTGCCAATAGTTGTTTCATTTGAATATTATTACATTTTTATTTTGGGGCATTTTACAGCTTGCAGTGGGTGTGGACCCTATGGGAGATTTACAAAAAAAAAAAAAAATTTAGCTTGATCTGCTTGAACTGCTTGCTCAGTTAAAATCTTACTGGAATGGTTCTTAGGTTGGTCCCCTTCATAATAGTGTTGGCTTACATCAACCGGCAATCAATATGGCTACTACAGACGAACATAGTTTTACATAGGACCCTATGTGAAATTCATGAAAAAATTTACAATTCTGGAAACCACTTGCTTAATTGGAACCAAACTCCTAATTGGGTCTCTTTCAGAATTTTTTCCGATAACCTCACCCACCAACCAAGATGGCCACCCCACCCGAACTTAGTTTTACCTAGGCCCATAGGAGCAATTTATAAAAAAAATCTTCTTGACTGGATCTACTTCCTCCATGCTTTTTTCTTTGTTCAAATGGTCCCCCGGAGAACTTCTTTCAGAATTTTGTCCGTTGACCACATCCACCAACCAAGACAGCTGCCTTTGCCGAACTTAATGTGACATAGAACCGTATAGGAAATTCATAAAAAATATTTTCTCATCTGAAACTTAACTCCATTGGAACCAATCTTTATTGAAATTGACCCTAGATGGGTTCCTTTCAGAATTGTATCGGGCATCTATCAAACAAGATGGCTGTCTCAGCTTGTGCTACTCAAATCATAGTTAATTCAAATGGTTTTAATGTAAACTTTATTTTGGAAACTGTATGACAGGTGAGCGATGACAGGCTCCTGGAAGCCTCTGGTTTGTTAGTCCGTTTGCCTTGTTGCAACATATACACGTGTGACTATCGAATTGCAGTTTTGGTGTTATTCAACTATCTTAATTAAACAAATAGTTACATAATTTGGTTATGAAACGTGCTGCACGTAGTTTCCTTGCCATTTATTGAAAGATTACGCCAGAAATTCGTCGTAATTAAATCATCATTAAAATCTAATTGAGATAAATACCAGGCAGATGTCGCTGCTCGCCCTGCTTGATAAGCATGCGTTTTACTTGTCTTGGTTCATTTCCTGTTTAATGAACCTTTAATAAACACTTATCTGTACGTAAGCTAATAAAATAAGTCATTATCATTATGGTAACCAGTAAGGAGATTAGTAGCTTTTTAACTAAATGATAGATTGTATGCTTTACGCGTTAAATGTTAATGAAAGTGCAGTCGAATTATAAAAAGGGCAGCTTATATAAAAAGCATTAAAAGAGATACATGTAAATGCTAATTACCAAATAATACAAATGTCTCAATTTTGCACATCCGACATCTTCTTTAATACTTAATGGTGGCGCTCGTGCAAGAACCTAGTTGATTGGAGTCAACTTTTAAAATGTTGATTAAAAAGTTGTAATAGAGTATTTTTTTTAGATTCTGTTACTGTCGTACAAGTTCCATTAATTCGAATAATTTGCCAAGTCGCAGATTATTCATGTCAAATGATTTCGTGGTATCTATCGGCCAATGAGTTTGATGGAATGACCGGGAATGAACGAATTATATCGACCGATTTTTCGGGTTAAAGAATACTGTATATATAAAATTTCAGTTTCACGAGCCTTTTTATATTTAAATGTTAAGTTTGTTATTTTTGGTTTGTTCAAGTTACCAACCTCGAAACAAGAAATAAATGCCGAATCTACTGATAAAATTGACTTTTAATGGTAACAGTTATCGGAGTAGACGTCCGTTTTTGACTATCGAGTAACATGACAGGTGCCACTGAATGAAACAGGAATTCATAACCCCCCGAAGCACCTGACTGCGCCCTCGTTGTCATAAGGTTCGTATTAATAAAGCTTTAGATTTCCGTGTAGTGTTTTGTGTTCTGAAGTTTGCCCTTCGTTTCGTTTTATTGGCTTTGATCTTGTCTATTTTCTGAATTAGTTATTTCCATCTGCCCCTTCAATATATGTTTGACTGATTCCTCTTACTAAAGATAAAAAGTGGTCAAACGCCTTAAGCATGATTATAAAAGAGCTGTGGACATTTTTGGGCTGTCAGCATATTTTGCCATTTGTTTTGTAATCTAATTTTTTCAGCAATAATATCTTGGATATTCTCTGCTCCGTCCATAGCTTTGATGTGTGATAAATTGTGTATAAATGACTAATACATTGCTGTACTCCATCATTAATTCCATATTCTTTCTTTCTTATATAATGACGGAAAATAAGGGGACGATGAATGTACGCGGTTAGTGAAGTTCATTGTCTTGGTTATACCTTTCAGCATTAATATGGAACAATTTTACGCACTAAAATTACATCTGAGGTCTCCGGTCCGTCAGATTATATAAGTGCGGCATTAAAAATCTAATACCTACTTGTAGTTGTAGTAGGAACTGATGACACTCTGAGACGGAGCAGAGAGTCGGAGCATTTAGATTAAACAATGCTCTGCAAGTTTTGGTTGCGCTTCTTAAATTTTCATTGTCGTTCTGTCTAAGGCCATTTTGACCGAACGTCTAAGAAATAGAAGCCAGCTATTCAAAACCTAACATGTATATATAAATCGTATTCTTCGTAAGCTTCATTTATTTGTTGGAATGATCAGACATGCTTTTGTAAGCTATCTGAATAATTTCTATAATTAATTGACCCATGTAGATCCATGTTCTATGTTGCGTTGTGTGTGTTTTTCTTCTCATCACGTCACCAGCTTAGAACGATTAAGACAGAAGCGAAAACGTTTTACAGATGTTTTGCGGTAAATAGCAGTGTATCGCCGAATACAAGACAAACAATTAAAACACATGATAATACGTATTTGAAACGTTCATATCTTATTTCCAGTAAAAAAGGTTAACTCTTGGGAACTGTTAGCTGATTAGCATGAAAAACCTATCACCGATATTACGAAGCAGTAATTAGGTGTGTTTCCGTCTCATTACCGTACTGCAGCTATTACTAGATAGCTCGGGGATTTTCTGCATTTTTATTCTCTTAGGGCAATTGAAGACCAAGTAAACGTTGGTAATTAAAGATAAACCGTAACAATGCTATCACAACTCCCAGTGGTGTCTGCTCTAATGTGCATACAGCATAATTACGGTGCGCCGATCATGACATCGCTTACCAGATTATTTCACTAAATGACGTTCAGATGGGTTGGAGTTGTGAACGTTGTCATTAACTAAATAACGATAATGAGACTAAATGAAAAAGACATCTACGAACAATTTAAGGAAACTCTCAGTGGTTTTAAATACGGTAATGAAAACGAATTGATTATTCTACGTTGCTAAACAAATAAATTATGGAAGATACTGCGTTTTAATAGCTTGCAGGAAGTAGAAGACAAGAAACCTAATGATTCTTTTTTGGACTCCTGCGTTTGATGTCGACCGCTTAGTAGAAGGACAAAGGAGCAACTGAAAACAACTGTCCTTTTATAAATACATTAGCTGAAAGACAACTGAAGAAGAAAATGTTCTTACTCTACTGTCTGTACACCTTACTTCGTGGAATGGCTTTTTTGGCTTTCAGACCTTTATCTTAGGAATTTTTTTACTAATTTTTGTCAAGAAGTAGAACCCATTGACTGAGGCGTCCAATAAAATATTAAAATAAAAGTATTTCCCCCCACCAGATATACTTTTCAGGCACATAAAAACTTTTTTATGGGGGTGGAATTTCCCATTATTATTTTTTGTCCTCAAAAATACTAAATTTTCATGAAATGATATGTATCAACCATTTACTTGTATAATTTGTTGCATTGTGACGAGTAAGAAAATTTGCAAAAAAAAACATTTTAAGTTGTATGTTACACCTTAGTTTCTGTTAAGACTCACCAAGATACAACTTTTTGCAAAATTCTATTGAGATAAAGATTGATTTCACCTTTTACTTTTGAAAAAGGCATTTCATGAAGTGAAGTGAGGTTTACAGATAGTAGTAAACACAGTAATACTTTACTGATGTATTTTCTATGAAAATTTAACTCAAGTCATTATCAGCAAGCTCAAAACCACTACCGCTTATTCCAGGAAATGCTGGACCAAAAGACAAACCCAAAAAGTACAACACCCATCCCCTTCACAAAAATACAGTTGTTTCAAGCATAAACTCCTAAATTCTGTTGACTTCATATTTATTGAGATTCAAATAACATGTAATTAATAGTTCTTAGGATTCGCTTGCTCCTCATATTATGGGATTGACCAAAATTTCCAAAAAACTTTACTCGCTCCATTTTTTTCTAACTTTTAGAAATTTCCATCGCTATTCCTAGTTATAAAAATTAGAATTTGCTCGATCGCTATTGACAAAATACAAAAAAAAATTAAAGGGAACAAGTTTGTTTTCCCATCAGTTTTTTTTAGGTTGGCTCCAATATTATGCCATTCCTTGAAAAAAAATTAAAATGAAAAAATTTCGATCGTTTGCACCTTTTTCTATAACAAAAATCCGGAGAACTAGAAATAAATTTAAAGTGGCCTGAATGGTATTTTGCTTACTTTGATATTATGTTCTGGTGTCTGGTGTTGCAGAATACAATGGTGAACATTGTAAAAAAACAACTTGTGTTAAGAATCGGTCAAGTTCTACAGATTTGATTTAATACTTGCTGGTTTGTTGTTATTCTTTTCTAATCCACTGGTGAAAAAAGCAAGGAATGTTTTCCGTTTATCGCGAATTGTCACTATGTTCGCGTTCAATATTTTACCGCGAAATTTACCCATGTGTAAATTCTACTATTTATTCAACTCTACACGAAATGATACAAAAATACAAAAAACGCGAATTTTAAACTCAGCGAAAATAATACTTACATATTTGACAATAAAATCGCAAAAAAAAAAAAAAAAAAAAACCCCGAAATGAAAATAAACCCATATACGGTATTTTATTAAAAGGGAATGTATGCCATTGGGTTAAACATGACGGATTTAATTTGCTGTAAGAGGAAGTAAAAAACCTTAGGGCCACCCAATAGAGGAATGTCGACAGACACGGTATTCTCGAGAACACGAACAAGACGGAACATGACATATATATTCGTATTAAACTAAAAATACAAAATTTGAAAAATGCAGACCCTTAAAAAATAACCAGGATTGAATTCAGATTGTTCGTAAGTTTAAGCAGTTTGTTGCTCTATAGAGACACCCACTGCATTGTCCATTTTCCAATCCGGTATTAGTCGTTTCAGGGTAAAGGGGAAGGTTTAATGGGACCCCAGGCGGGGAAATCGAACAGCCTATTTTTGGTTTGGTTTACTTTGCATTTTTACAGGAAAGGATCCGTGTTGATCTGTAAAACGGATATTACATATACCGGCCAACAAGATTGTGGTGTCGACCGCAAAAATTTCTGGTGTGATGGAGCTGAGCAGTTTTTATGTCAACAACCGAGCTCTGTCCAGAATATCGCCATATTGGGCACATGCATGCTCTTGAAAAACGTATGAGCTGGTGGATGTATACGCCATACGGTGGGGCAGCTGGAATGTTACTGCCAATGAACTATTGGAAAGTTGAAGTCATCACGTTTATCATATAGTTCTGTGTGAAAATTTTCTCCATTTTCTATATCGAGATGAGGATCAAGGTACGAGGCATACATGGAAGTGTCTGTTGTGTCTTTAATTTCAAGCTCATTTTGGTAGGTGCATGAGGTGAAGATAATAACAGATTCGTGGGTTGTTCAGAAAGAGAACATCATCTATATATAACGGAAGCTGAATTAAAGGTTTGGGCTACCTTTCTTTCTTTTTTCTGTGACAGCTTTTGAAGAATCTCGGCCCGAACGAGTGAAGAAATATGTATAGGTGAAACTGAACAAAGATGCTGTCAATTAGGAAATCTAACATTTTTCTAATATCCTCCCCTGTAAATTTGCTGTTTTTTTATTTTGTGTTCCGCTGAACACAGTAAGTTTTGATTTTACCGACAACTATGTATTTGTTTCGTCTTTCTCCGTTCTTTTTGACAAAGCCAATCAGATCTTTTAGTCTTGATTTGAGAAGTGCATGTGGTGTTGCTGTATAGAATGATGAAAAATCAATTGTGTTTATGCTGTTACAAGTGGAAAGAGATTTCCATTTTCTTTGTAGTCCTTTTAGTATCCACATCTGATTTATGCCATTTCTTGTATAGTTTGTGTCGCAGTATTTTTGGCGGTCCGTCTTGATAGTAGTAAGAATTGAAGTTAAAAGCTTTGGGAGCGGATTGTTGGAACATTTGGCAGATCCAGCAATAAAACACCTCTTACAAGGTTTTTTAAAAAGGCGGCGCTACCCCATTAAAATTGACGAGCTCTAAATCGCTATTGCAATGTTAATGAATGCGACAGTAAAACAATGGGCCGTTTTAGAAATGCAACGGTATTCTTGGAACCTCATTGCTCTGGTTGATTTTCATTCGTTACTAGGACTCATAGTGCATTGCGTTTTAGGAGGATGGAAGTTTAATTTTTATATCGGTTGATTACTTGCTTATTTGTTGTTTAACGTCCAGTGGCAAATATTTAATGCATATTCAGGACGAGAAAAAATTATTCAAACAATAAATTTAAAGGGGATTAGTCCGGGGAATTTTAATAGCCACAGGATGCCAAATTGGGACTGTTTGGGTAAGTAAATATGCATGGGCGGGAAATTTAGCTTTCCAACTGGTCACCCACAAACCACTCGTTACGAGCTGTTTTAAAGGGATCTTTAACAAGCTGAGAGCGTGGCATTTTAACAATAGGGGACACGGCGGCAACATTCCCATCCGAGATTGGTTGAGAATTAATGCATTAAAAATTTCAGGCATGTCACCAACCTATATTTATTTGTGGTTTTGTTAAACAACAGTTTTATATAGTATCTTCATGATAAATAGACGTTTGTAATTTCAATTCCAATTTTGGTAAAAGTAGAGAAGCTCACTCGTAAACCTCATAAAACATGAACATAGGATTTCTATACTAGCTGATGCCGAAATATCTTTACTCCGGACTCATTTGAAACAATGTGGTTCTCGCAAAGTATGAGGAGTGTTCTCGTAAAGTGTGAGGAAGGAGCAAGTTTGCCGTTCCTCTCTGTCGTACTTCAGAAAATTGACATTTGTTTGTGATTGATACCTTTTGCAATCGAAGGATCTATACTGGTCTTTATAAAGTCGCTGATATCACGAACATTTGTAATAAATTAGTTTTAATCAAACATTTAGAAGTCATTGCCAGTGTCAAATATAGTTGTAGCTCCAGACATTTAAAGCTCTTTCGGTTTCCGCCATTCTCCAGTTAGTGTATACATATAGAGACGACCATTTAACTCTGAGATGGGGGTGTTATGTTTTTTCACCAAAAAATATTCTGATGCCCAACGTTATGAAAACAATTCTGTGCAGGCAGGTAACACAAATAAATTTTCTGAAGCCAGTCTCCTCATACAGCGAAATGTAGAATTTTGAGAAAAAAATGCGACTAATCGCTGCGAAAAATTTAAATCTTCGGCTGCAAACAGTTTAGAAATTTAATGGTATAATCTTATAAATTGCACAAAACCTTTAGATTATATTTGTTCTACTAAATTTCAAATTTCTGCATAGCACCGAATGTTACCACGAGATTTTAAGTAGGTCGAATAGCTAAAAATAGCTATACCCTGGAAGCCACAGATACATGTATATTCAAAAGATCGAATATTTATAAAAGATATAAATCTGGAATTTTGGAATTTCGAAAAAAAAAAATAATAATAAATAAAATAAAAGCGATCATATAACTGATACCAAATTTTACAAGATGTATTGAAGCCTGTCCGAAAACAATACCGAAAAAACTTTAATGAGTTTATTAATTAAGAACAGATTTTATTGTGCATTATTCAAATAAAGTATTTACGCAAATTTTTTGTGAACTAAAACACCAAATCAAAATGATTTGAATTGCGGTGTTTGAGGAATCGCTTTTAGATTTTTTATTAAACTAATGTGCTAGGTCATCCATAAAAACACCTTCAAAATACATCTACATGTAGGATGGTCTTCAGTGTAATAATTTCTATTTTCTTAAATAAATTCTTCATTTGA
Source organism: Geukensia granosissima (assembly GCA_032357055.1). Lineage (NCBI taxonomy): Eukaryota > Metazoa > Mollusca > Bivalvia > Mytilida > Mytilidae > Geukensia > Geukensia granosissima. The sequence continues at coordinate 2,915,736 of JAULBM010000027.1, read as the reverse complement.
AATTGAGGTTTTAACATTTTTTTCTATAACAATAACAGAATGGCTATCAGATATGTTTGACAATAAAAAATGCGATGTTTTCTTATTTTTCCTTTTAGAAATAATCAATACTAGCCACAAATTTTACAGTAAAAGATGAGATTAATTTGATAGTCCCCTATGTACGTTCCACTTGGAATATTTGTTTCCCCAGATTAAGATGATGGCATGGCCGTGCAAAATAATTAATACAGCAATCAACGATAGTGATTAACTATCAATTGACACACCATACCGTTCATACTAGCTTGAATTATAAGTCATCTAACGATTGCCAAACCTCCTCAGCAGAGTACTTGGCACCATATAATTATATAATGATCATGGGTAATTACTGTCTGTAACGTAAGAAATGACAGAGATTAAGTTAGTAGTAGCCTTATCTAATAGTGTTATAGATATACCTATACTCGCTATCAAGAACGTATCTATCTCTTAATTGTCGTAATTATTCACTTCTTATAACGAATTTTTAGACATCAGTGATTGTTCTCGCCTCTCTGCAACAGAAAATTTCAAACGTTGTTGGAAATTTTTTTCATAATTAAAGAAAAGAATGATGAATTTAAAAATGATTTTCGTAAGAAATGTACAAAAAATGTCAACATTTGTATCAGAATTCGAAGCGTATCCTGGCGACTTAATGAATCCGGAATGAATTGTTCCTGGAATAAATATGATCTTACAGACAAATAGCTAGACTCAAGCCAGCGAACAGTTCAGATGTCTGCCTGAGGCACTGAGAAATCCCTTGTAAAACAAATGATTAATAAATAGGCTTAGTCTTTTCAACGTTTTTTTTTCTTCTCTTGATTTTAAATTATTGGTGATGACTATAAAAGCACGCCCTTCGTATGGAATAAGATATGTTTTACGAATCAAAGCTTTTTGCCATTGACCTTTGAATTTTCAATTTTCTAATTTCCATTGTCTTTCATAGTATCGATAACTAAAAAAGAAGTTTAAGAAATAAAAACGTAAACTTCACTTATGTCATGACGGTTAAGAAATTCTTAAAAGGAATTTAATTGATTTGATTAATTGATTAACTTTAGGGTCCGTGTTCAATTCCCTCTTGAATCTTGGTGAACTTATCGCTATTTTCCGCATTAGGCAAGTCAAAGTTTATCTATAGGACGTACGTTGTTGACCTTTTTCTTTTAGCGTTTTATTCGGCCCATAAGAATTAAGTATACCTCTTAGTAATAATCGATATTTATTATTAATACTGAGAACTGAGTAGCTTCGCTTCGCAAGCCCAGCAAAATACGACCAAATATCACGTTGACATTTGAAAGTTTACCACACAATGAACATTTGAGTATCTGTGGACAATGTTAAGTGCTGAATTCAATAACTTTACTGGATCAATGTTCATTTTGAACCCCCCCCCAACCCTTATCCACGAAAATGGAGTTACTTTTGTTGCAATTTTGATAGGGAAAAAATAAAAACCCATCAAAATAAAAAAAAATCCATATGATGCAAAATTGTGACTTTTTCGCCCAATTTGACAATTTAATCTTGAAAACGGAAAGTGATAAAGATCATGCATTCAATAATACCAAAAGCTCTGATTTACACGCATCTAATGGAAAAACATCAAATTCGAATGAAAATAAAAACTTCTCATTTCCCGCAAAACTGCCTTGTTTACCTTTTTACCTTTTTATATAAAATCGGCAAAAGCTCCAAAAATTCTCGGAGAAATTTTTGTTGCATTTTCATAAGAAATAATTAATTGGAAATTCGTCAAAATCAGATGAAATATAAAATTTTCCATATCGTGCGAAATTTTCTTCTTCGCACACTTTGACAACTTTTATCTCGAAAACGGTAAAAAGGGAAAAATGTTAACATGAATATAAAATATCCCCTTTTTGTTCCTCCTTTAAAATGGATGGGGCTAGGTCGTTTAAAATCCATCCCAAACTCAATATTATATTGGGTATCATTGTGTTGAAATTTCAAATGGGTCAGTATACTTAAACAAGTTATTGAACAAAATAATTACCTTTCTACACACGACATAACATACCGACCACAGCATTTTTCGGTCGAATGATAAAACCGCCACTCAGTGGCTTAAAACACAAGACTCAGTGAAAATTAACATGTAAAAACCAAATTTACAAAATAAAAACTAAATATAAGAAAAAATTGCCGAAATAAAGATATGCTGTAAAGGCTTTATTTAGTAAAATATTAACAAAAATAGGTCATGGCATAAGAGTTAATCCTTTTTTGCCCTTTTACCTACTGAGTGATACAACGTGTACCACTAGTGGGGCAGAAGTTGATAACCCAACAGGAGCACCTAAAATCACCATAAATTTATACACACCTCCATTCGATGTATTTTTGTATCAATAACCCTCAAAATTCATTTAATATTTCATATTAACCCACCAAAACGGCACCAATTCATGATGTCGTTGCATGGTATTACTAACAATGTAAATGGAATTTTTACTCTGGTTATGTCCAGCTAAAATTTAGCTGAAAACGATGCAAAAAAATCGTACTGCTCGAAATCTTACCAATTTGATCTAACTGATATATTTTGAAGCGAAATTGTGAGCCAAAACAACTTATTCTTTTCCATTCTAATGCTTGTCAACGAACGGGATGATGAAAATTAAGCGCTGATTCACAACTTAATTCACATTTAATAAAAACTTCATTTGTGAACAAAATCACTAAGCTCTGTGTCTCAAAAATATATTTTCCTTACAAAAAAATCAATTCAAAAATATCGTCTCTTGTTTTATGATTCTAAATAGCGTCATACAAAAAGGGGATTTCTTACGCCATTTATAAAAGTTGAAATATAAAGTTTTGCCATATATATCCTACGTCTACAAGTATCTGTCAAATATCTTTAAAAATTACTAAACAAATGAATGGAATGGTCTTCCTTAACCAATAAGCAAATGTTGTCTGTTATTAATCAAGAAATAGGAATTGCAATGAAACTTTTCAAATAAAATAAAAAATCTATGGATAAATTTACGCTAAATCATCCCCAATTTTCCTTTTGGAAATGTTATAGCTTCTGTACTAGAAAAGATATAATTAAAGGTTAATAACAAATAATGATGCGATTACGATGTTTTGTCTTGTGAAATCTCCGCAGTATTTCAATATTTCAATAATTGCTTCACTGTATCGACAAATTGCCCCATTAGTAATGTCTAGAACATCTTTAAGATAGCAATCCTCGTCCCAGAGCGATCAACGTGTCAGCTTAATTAAACCTGCTGGCCTGTCGTTATTACGTGAAATCATTATACATTCCATGGAAAAGGAATTGGTCTATTAATTAAGGACTGTATCAGAAACACATGTCTTGGTTTCACACCGCAGATCTGTTTACATTTAAATCGTAATGTTTGTAATAATATGGTCATCACTTGTCATGGCGTGCTCTATAAGACACGAAGCAAGCAGGCATTTAATAGCAAAAATCTCCGTCATTTGGAATTATATACCCCTTTAAGGCACATAAATGTCATTATTTATACGATTCCCTTGTGTAAAACTATTCAGCTAGTAACAGCTATAAAATATCGCTTATCAACAAATATTGCAGTTTGACAATGCAAAAAAACAGATGAACACTTAAGCCAAAAAGATTGCATGTGCCAACACAAACAATTAAAAGATTCCCATGAATTTATAGATATGCGGGCTTTTAACGCTATGGAAAGTTATCATAAAGCGGAAAGTTATCATAAAGCAACTGTATGGATATATAGCTCAAGATTTGAAAATAAATTACGGAATAAGTAAGAAAATGTTAATAATTACTCGCACAAACGTACAATTCTTATTGCGTTTTCTCAATTTTTTATTTGGTACACAAATTCGTGATTCATTTTGTGTACGATTCTTAAATATTTAAAGAAAAGCAATTTGCCTTAATTTATTGTATAACAACGTTCATTTAGAAATTTTCTATGTATTAAGTTATATTTTTTTCGTTTCATTTTCAAGTTTTATTGCTAAAAAGACTCACGTTAATCTTTCTTACTCTTCTTAAAATATTTGTTTTTCCAAACAGATCTTTGAACCGACACGCGTGAAGTGAAAATGAAATAAACTTGAAAAACTGAAATAAAGAACAATTTGCAATGCGATCTGGTTCCCTATCAGAAGCAATATGGTTTTAGATAAACTAAAACAATTAAAACGATTTCTTATCGGTCAATATAAGAAATCTAACGGGCTTACTTTTGACACCTTGTATTATAAATATGAGCTTATCTATATCGTTTTGTGATCATTAATTTAATAAATGACAGTAAGATATTACACGAAAATTGCCAATAATTCCCTCTAAATATTGGTGATTAGTTTACACTTCTCTCCTGATTATGATAACTTGGCCCCTCCCCCAGATCTGACAAGAAAGAGAAGCCTCATTAACCGTGTAATAGATTGATATCAACTCGTTCCTATCAGCCTGCGATGTTATACCACTTAAAATCATTTGTTTTAATAACTCTTAACTGCTACAGTTTAAAATTTAACAAAACAAATTAGTTTCTTTTGCGACTCAAAATTGAATTTAGTTCGTTAAGCTGCTGAAGAAAAAACTTATTGATTTTTGAATTGTTGTTATTTAAAATATGGAATGCGGAATGAACCACCGGTTTCATGCGTTTGTTACTTCGACGGCTCTTTTGCCACAGGGGAGCGTACTATTTACTACCCCCAGAACGTGGCACCCTCATATTTATGAGCCACCCAGAAAGAACAGTCGACATTTTATTGCTGATATTCTTGGATTTAATGAGGAAAATGAAAAAGATAAAATTAAGAAAGAAAGTTCAAATGACAGCTCTGCGGACCAAGTAAAAAGTTTCACCTGTAAATGTGAGGGTTGTTTCCTGAGAACCAACACCTGCGAGGCGAGACGTCATATCAAAGGTAAATTCACATTTCGGTTATCATTTTTCATGTAACATTCCTTAAGATATTTCATATCTGAATTATATTTTTACGTAATAAAGTTAAACTGAACATTATTTACAAAAAAGCCTCACGTTTATTTTCTATAAGTATTACGATTAATTAATTTATTTATAGCTGTATTAGTTTATCATTTTTATTTAATGAAAAAACATATCTGCATGTTATAAGATAAGCCACTGATGCATGACGTAATTTCAAAAATTAATTGAAGTTAAAATGAAAACGAACTCCTTTGTTAAACTAGGTCGAAGTTGAATACTGCAAAAAAGGAACCCGTACTACATTTCTTGTGGAAATAACTATTTTAGACAAAATAAGAATGATAAAATGTTAAACGTAGAACTCTTGAAGGCAAGGGGAATGCATAAATCGGTATAAACTTACAAAATGTTCAAAGTGATTTTATTAGATGTCTAGTATACTTTAGAAAAATACAAAATTACAAATGTTGAATGTTGGAAATTTCGAGTATGCTATATGTACATGTCAAGGAGTAAACTCTAAAGTATGCTTTATTAATTTTTTTAGGAATTTGCTCCTTGAACAAAGTCCTTCCCTAAAGATATTACATTTTGTAAATTAACTTTAAAAAATAAATAAATAACTGGTCACTTCTCTATAACAGAAAAAAATAGTAAATATGTTATTGATAGTGGTAAATAAAATCATAGCCAATAGTTAACTATTAATTGTCAATTAATGTCACAACTGATGGGTTTAATTAATAATTTCATGGTTTTGTCCGTGTCATAAGTCTTGTCCAAGTCTGAAATCAATACAAAACTATATACCACGCACATTTTTCCCAATTTTTTTGGATGCCTTGTCATGAATTTTATACATTATATAGTATATAGTATTAAAATACAGCAAACAATATGAGATTCTTCATAATAGGCATGTGGTTCTTATTGATTAATTATTGTTTATTATTATAATATTAAATTGTTAAATTTTATTAAATTTATAATTATAACAGAAAGAACACACCTGCAGAATGGTTAAATAAACTAATATTTTGCTTATTGGTAATCTTAAAAAAATATGTGATATTTCACAGTTCACGAAAACTTTTACTTATGGAATAATAAAGTACAATAAGAAATTTTACTGGGTTCGTATACATTTAAGAATTCATTGTGGTTGTATTATAGTTCACAAAATACCCCATTACTCGTTATTAAAACTGAATACATGTAAAATTCATATCAACTTGCAGAAGAATCCGACTCTGAGGATTCCCGAAAGAGGTCATCCGACGATAACAGCAATGATCCGAACGTCAAAAAGAAGAAAGCTCGGACGACATTTACCGGAAGACAAATTTTTGAGTTAGAGAAACAGTTTGAACAAAAGAAATATTTATCATCCGCAGAAAGAGCGGAGATGGCCACGATGTTGAATGTAACAGAAACTCAGGTATGTAATTCTATAAATCAAAACAAACACACCTTATAAACGCCATTGCCGTCGTAGATTTCACTATTTTTACTAAATGAAACATGTAATGAAAGAAAAATGAAGAGTCCGATGATACCACATAAAAAAACTAAACCCTTCCCCCCAAAAAAACAAAATATCGTTAAATCGACGAACAGAGAACACCGGAACAGGACAATACACAAGTGATAGAACACAAAGCCAGGCTTTACTTATAAATGCCCATCTCAAGTGCCCGATGAAATGCTTGCTTGATGCTGTTTCACCAGAGAATTCGAGTCTGAATTCACCAAGCTATTGTATAGCTTTAATGGCCATAAATTCGTTAAAATTATTAAAAATATGCAAAACGGATGTAAAATAATTTTCAATTTGTGGCAAACAATTAAAACAAGAAATATATTCAGCAAAGAATCTTCAAGTGCGACGTGTTCAGTACAAACATGACAAATGCCGTTTCCAATTGTATCCATCGTAAGTTCAAGACGGTCAATTTCATAATTTTTGCTAATTGATTCTTTAAAATCATTAAACACATTGTAAAAATAACATTCTTGAAATAACACATGCCACATCTTAAGAAAACATCACACTTTCTTTCTGTGTCATGCATTCATGCTTAATGTCGTGGCACGTGTTGGATCACTAAATCAATATTCTATAATGAAAACCATTAAGACTGTCGGTTTCTTGACAAATTTGAAAGCAAGAATCAATTTATGTATCAGCTAACTTTTGTTTTTTACATTATATAATGCAATTGTCGCAGCTCATAATTAATATGTAACGACAGTTATAAGATTTCGTTTCATCTCAAGTTTTCCACTCATTTAATTCCCATTTAAATGAGAGATTTCCGGAAAAGGAGCACACTTTTAAAGTATAATGTGTCAAATTCACAAGTGTGGCGTCTCTATAATAGATCGTTAATTTGTCATTAAATTCTGTAATTGACTATCGTTTAGCTTCTTAAGTTGGTTATTTATCCCCTATTTATAGACTTTGCATCAAGATATTATGATTTTTGAGACTTTTTTTCAGAATTAAATATTTATGCCTTAATGGATGGTATTTCATTAAATCTGATTGAAATTGTGGGAAATATTTCTTCGTCCGATTCCCTAGGAATTACATATTTTGTTGCCGTTTTTATTACTATAGCCATGCAATATGCTACATGCATTTTATTTACATGTTAATCGTCTTAATCGATTAACCAAGAACAATTAAAAAATAAATAATATATCGAACTGCATAATGGTTTGATGAATTTTTAAAGTAATCATTTATTAGATTAAATATATTTGCAGCGTTTCAAACCACTAAAATGAATGAAAAATATAGTTTATATGTCGATTAATGTATCAAATAGATACAAGTAACAATCTACTAAGCATAACTCACGATAACTCAACACAAAAATAAATCAACTATCCCAACATTGAGGGACAAGGTACTGCAAGCCCCTTTTATTTGGCCCATTGTGAAATGTAAAAATAAAGTAACGCACACTGTTCAAATAACTTGTAATTTATATAGTTCTTCAACAACCTAGTTCAAAAGGCATTGCATTTTGACGTCATTGTGACGTCACAATCCAAGACAAAAACTTTAATAGTGTCAGAAATCCCAAATTTACAATTTAAAGTTAGATGATTTCTCTTATGTTTGTTATTTGTGCCAACGTAGACCAACCCAATATTGATATTGATATGATACTGAATGGAATTTTTTTACACAAGTAATTACCTGGTAAAACTGTGGTGGTATACCTTGGGTTACATATTTAACTTTTCTGGAAAAACTGTGAAATATGTAGTTTCAATTGATTTTCAAATAATTAGATATATTCAGTACCTTCTGTGACGTCAGCCAGAAGTACAAAAATTGTTAATATAACCTGTCGAGAAATATTAAGTATGATTATTTTACATAAGATGTGCCACATTTCCGAATTTTCACACAATGTCTAGTTTGTGTGGTCAAAAAGGGTGCTTATCGTACTTTGTCCTTTTATACAGAAAGTAGGCAACATCACTTGTACGTATCTCTGTTTTGTATAATAACAATGTAACCTCAGACGTAATATACTCGAGTACCTTATATCGATATGATCATGGCCACTTCAAAATCTTGCGTCACCGAAAATTAATTAAATAAGTATGGCAACGGTATAAAGTGACCAGACAAATATATTTGAAGATTATAAATCATTTTATTAACCGGTAAGAAACGACAACTTGACCTTCAGGGCCATTTTTATTTTGGATTTTATACTTTCAGTTGATCATTAGGATCATCTTTTTATGGATATGTTACACTTTCAGTTGATCCTCAGGATCATCATTTTTGTTGTCATATGATAATTTCAGTTGATCTTCCATTCATTCTATTCTTGGAATAAGTCCTATTTCATGTATTTATATAATTAAGTCAAACAAAATTCAATGCAATAATAATTCTTTTTTTCTGGAATAACCCAGACTAGCTGTAATATGAATTAAATATTAACAGAATTGTGAAAAAGTTGTATCAGTCTGTAACCGCGCCATATATTTTTTTCTCTAAAATAACCTGCTTTGACTTTTTGGTGTTTTTTTTATTTTGATCCTTCTACGGGTACTCAGCACCTAATGGAAATAACTCTTTAAGATCATCTAAACGTTTTAATCAAGCATTATTTTATATTAAAATTAAAGCACCTCAATGATCAAAATTTTTGATCATGAAAGTACTATATATATCTATTGAAATAATTCCAGAGAAATGTATGGTTCAAATTTCTTGAAATTTTCATGTTTTCCTTCTT
>JAULBM010000027.1:2855110-2880934 GCA_032357055.1 Geukensia granosissima | reverse complement strand
TGACAAACCTTATCACGTGCGATGCGAGTTAAACGCAACCCGTTTTTTGTATGGTACAAACCCAGGCGCGAACTCACGCCGTATAGGTGATAGGTTACAGTGATCTGTATCAACTACCTAGACCACTCGGCCACCCAGGCCCCTGATTTAGATTGAACTTTCGTGATGTAGTGTGCTGTAGATTGAACTTTCGAGATGAGGTGTGTTGTTGATTTCGTGTTACTCCATATATTTTGTTTACAGATATTTTAATCACTGAAAGATGGCAGAATTGTCATCAAATCAATGCGGATAAATATATTGTATCAATTACATTTATAATTGTAAAAACTAAAAGCCACGGAATTAATGCAGGAAAGACAGCCGCCAATTTATCATAAAGTTTAAAATTTCGTTTTGTCACACGTCCGTCTCCGGTTAGGGGAGGGTGAGTAATCACAAACATGTTAATCCCGCCAAATCTTTATGTGCCTGTCCAAAGCCAAGAACCTGTAATCCTGTGGATGTCATTGTTTTTATGTTTAGGGCTCGTTTATGTCTATCGTTTACTTTTTTTAGCCGATAGCTGTTATATTCAAATATCATCACTTCAGTTTTTGTTTGGTTTTTTTTGGAGGGGGCTTAGGGTGTGGACATGTGCCCATTATTTAAGGGCCTTAGGACCACCTTTAGAAGTTGTTTGCCTGGCTGTCACATCAACAATGGAACCACAGCTCCTTTTTCTATACACTGAAAAAAAAATTCTAATCAAAATGACTAGGTAGGCTAGTAAAAATTTGATTCTGGCTAGTGAAATAAGGATTGGCTAGACAAAGACTAGTCAAATGACTTTTTCCCTAGTAAACGGACAAATATTTGACTAGAAAGCCTAGTAAAAGTACCATTTGGGTAGTTATCCTATGGACAGTCAAATTGACTAGTTTGCCTGGTCAATTTGACTAGTATATTCTTTCAGTGTATATATAAAATTAATTGAGTACGAAGCGCTTTTTTTTATTTGGATTATGCTTCATCTGACCACCAGTACGCTTGGGCGATATTCAACTAAAATTTTGAACAAATATGTAATAACATGAACTGCCAAAATAATGACAGTAAGCCAAAGGAAGAAACTGTGCACCTTTTCAAACCTTTTGGAAGCGGCGTTCATACACGGGTGCAGGCGCGTAATAAAAAATATACTCAATATACTACATACAGTGAATGAAGTATATGTAGTTTATTTTTTGTATGTACTATATTTAGTATATTTTTTGTATGTAGTATATTTAGCACCTGTGCGTTCATATATATGACATAACGGAAGACCAAACTGCACAATTTTTTTTACGAGGACCAAGAGGAGACTATTACCTCATATCTACTGCTAAATATGTCATGCCCAATATTACATGAATATGCTATTCTGCTGTTAATTCACTTTCTGTTGTTTATTTTATATTTGCTATAGCCAAAATGGGCTTCTGTCTATTTTTCAAATAAATATGATGTAGGTAAGAGTAGGAAAATATAAGAACACATATTTCATGTTTCTAATGTTTGTCTGTTGGTAGATAATTTGTTTACATATAGAAAACAATTCGAGAAGATTGCGGTTCTTGTTTCGTTGTAACAGGTTATAATTAGATAATTTTTTCCTAGTTTCAGGTCAATTTTATAATATTCTATTTATACTAATACTATTGTTATTGTTGTCTAAAGTGTTGTTGTAAGACGTTTTTTTTTTTTGTTTCTCAAACCTTTACTTGTCTTGATGTTCAATTATTGTGAAATTTTTTAAGGAAGTGAGAGGAAATCTAAGAGTCAACCAAAACGGGCAGGTCGATAGACAAATTCCGCGAAAAAGACATTATTCAACACAGAAAACTACGTAGATGTGGATTAAACAGACCACTGGGAAAACCTAGAGTGAACGCAGATGTTCCAGAAGGGTAACCATTTCTTGACTCTCTCAAAGAACCCATCAAAACACCCATTTCAAATCCAGTGATTTTTAGGCGACTGTCTTTTTTATGAAGTGTGAAAATGAAAGGTATGGGGTAAATGTCAGAGAGACTGCACTGCATGCAACCACGAGAAAAACATTTATACAAATCTACAGGTCTCCACAAGGATGGAATACCACTTTTTGTGAAATGCTCCAAATAGTCCCAAATAAAAAATCGTGTATGCTTAAACTAATATTGCTCTTACCTTACCTTAATATTATCAATAATGTACACGTACAATGTAATAAAACATTAAGGACAAAGACAAACCTATGAACACAAACCCTGACTTTGGATCGACAGGCACATGAGACGTGTTGTGGGGTTGGCCTAGTTTATTTAGTACCGAACCCTCCCCCAACGAGTGGTCAAAAGAAAAAAAAACAAAGAAACCAAAAGTAGCAACCGACGAACCATAAACAACAAACAAAGTCACCCAATCCGACTACAGAGTAATTTAATTAAATTGATACTTCTACTCTTAAACCAGAATATCAATTCATGTTCACTTTTAATGTCATTTTATTATATTTTTTCGTCGTTTGACATCTTAGAAAAAAGATGGGAAAGCTGAGGTATCAGACAACTGGGACTTTGCATAGAAGTTAAAAATAGAAAATACAATAATATGCAAAATATTAGTATAAGTCAATTCATTCTTTCTTCACGCATTCGTCTTTCTCACTTATGTAAAAACCACTCCGGTGCTGTAAACAGTCCGTCTTATTCACAGTATCTATCGCAGTCCACATTAATTCAGCCATTTTCAGTTTCCCATTCAACCTTTTGGTCATGGCAGGCACAACTTTTGCATCACATGTCACTTATAAAATAAGTAAAAAGATGGCAGTTAAAACAATTGCACTTTACGGCACTTTTTATATAATTGCACATAATTCTTGCGGTTCATAGTCACCATGCTCTTATTCCTGGATGTGGTGATTGTTGTGAAATGTAACTGCTTTGCTGAATGGCATTCATTGGTGGCATGGATGTCATGTGACTGTTCATGGAATTGTATGAAGGTGAGGAATAAACAAACGGATTTACGTTGTACGGAGCTGAGTACGACGGTGTTACATTCTGACCGACACATGATTTTCCATCTCGGACTAAAACAGGAACGCTCACTCTTCTTGGTGCTTGCATATTTGACAGTTCTAAGTTTTTGTCTTGGCGCTGTCGTTTGCACTTGTATCTTCTATTTTGGAACCAGATTTTTACTTGAGTGGATGACAGTTTTAAAAGTCCAGCTAACTGTTCACGTTCTGGGGCTGATAGATAACGTTGTTGTTTAAATCTTCTTTCAAGTTCGTACACTTGTGCCTGTGAAAACAGGACACGTGGCTTTCGTCTCTGTCTCTGTTTCTGGAAAGGGCAGTCGCCTGTTGGTTTGTCTATTGGTTTGTCTTTGTCACTCTCTTCACATGATGTTGGCGACGAGTGATCTGAAAAGACAAAGAATAACACTTGAGAATACGTAATTACACCAGCTTTTATTTTAAATTGATAAAACTTGTACCATACGGTACGTCAATATCAAGTACCACCGTACACGAGTTTGTCATCAAAATAGTAATAACTGATGACTTTCTGTATTTGACAATTGTAGACTTGTAATTAAAACGTAGATATTTATACGTTGTAACACTTTATCAACACAAGGGCTTTGAAAGTCATTGAGAAATATAAAAAAAAATAATTGGAAGCAAAGCTGTAAATTGCTTCATTTACGTTCGTACCTATGGTCGATTATTATTTTGACTATTTATTTTAAGTAGATTTTTCGTTATAATGATTACAGATAAAGGATTCATTATATATATACTTAAGGATTCATTATATATATACTTAAGGATTCATTATATATATGCTAAGCATTGAATTAACGATTAAAGTTGAGATGCTTACAAACTTGACAATTATAAAACGTTTTGAAATCAACACCATTTCAAGCAACTGTATTAACAAAAAATTGTTTGTTCGTGTCAATTCTGGTAATGTTTGTTTGTTTCAATTCTTTAAATGTCCCATTCATTAATACCATTAAAATACAGGCGTAAATTAAAAAAAAACTGCAAAATGGGCATTTGGATTTTGTTTTATCGAAAATTTGATGTACCACTGAATATGATTTTTAAAATGGCAACACGACTGGGATTATATCTGACTACACTCCAGAGCAACTAAGCTCGCTCCTGTTTGCCATGGGAAGAGGGGTTTCTTCCAATTCAGGAATTTAGAATTATACTTAAACCGATGCGTTATACATAAACTCGTCTTCAAATAACAATTTTATGTGACAAAGATATAATTCAAAACTACTTCCTTCATGAATTGACAAACGGGGTATATGATTTCTTCCACTTTTGCAAGTTGGCAAGCGGAATAAATATGTTTTTACTTTTAAAAAGATTTACGTCAAATCACGAAATAATGGGATATTTTTAATAAAGTATTATAGTTGTATAACTTAATTGCATCTATTTTGGCAATTTTGTTAAAATATTAGGAGTTTTTGCTATTTTCGAAACAAGTTAAATACAAACATTCAGATAGAAATGCTCAGATATTTTCTTTTGAAAACTAAAATAAGTATAATTTTATTTTTAAAATTATTTGCCTTGATGTGTTGATTTCTTTTCATAAAAATATATAAATATTTTTCAAGGATTGACGAACATAAGAAAATGTATTCGAATATGATTATTTTGATACCCTGGTAGTAATAAAATCTTAGTATATGCACGTTTTCTAAATTCATGATATTGTAAAACTAATTTTGGTCATTTAAGACAAATACTTGAGTTTATTTTTCGTTTGAAAAGGGGAAAATCAACTGACAGATGAGTAAAATAGACAACTCTCACAAACATATAACTATGTTGTTTCAAGTTAGTTGTCAGAATTTAAAGTTATTACAACAAGAAATATCTACATATTTGTACCATGAATTCCGAAAAATTCTCTGTTAAAATAGATTTCTTTATTATTAAATCGTGTACAAAAGAAACATGATCGAACTTTGATTCCTACATGTAAATTCTCATAGAGAGTTTGAAAATTTTAAGTTGCTGCTCTTAAAAAGTGCTTGAATTTTATTTCTGCAATTCAAGATGGAATGTATGTTATTTCAACAATTGAAAAGTTAATTCTTATTTCTTAAGAACTAAAGTGAGGTTTATTTCATTTTTGATTATCTATGAATATTCATGTATTTTTCTCTGCGAGAATAAGAACGCCCCTTATCCGTTTAAGTTACATTGCACTTGAAAACATCGTGGGATACTGATTATCAACAAAACCTTTGTTATAATTTTAACCTCAGCGATTTTAAAAATATTAATCTTCCAACTTTACCTCTGTGTGTTTATGTGTGTGCGAGTGTTTTGAAAGCTGCATTCATTTTGTTATTATATCTACACGTATCTATATGAGAAGTTTCGGCAAATTGTTGAAAAAAATTATCACATAGACACATGATGAACCTGGTTATTTTAAAATTGGTAGTCGAATCATCTCAATTTTCTAAATTCTTTATTATATATGTTTAAAACATTATTATTATTATTGTTATAATAATTATTACAAGACAAGAGGTAAAACATTTCAGATCTTTTTCATGGAATTTCGGTCGCGTTAGTTAACTAAACTTAAAAGAAGAGACTTCACATTAATCTCTGGTTATAAATGTAATATTAGGAAGAATAAATAAACAGCTACTGATAGAAAAGATTAAGGAATGCTGGTAATTTCAACAATGAAATTGAGAAATTCAATCCCTTGTTGATTCACTCCTTATGAAATAAAGATGTATTTTACTGCTTATTTCTTTTGTAAACGAACTTAAGTTTTGTGGTTGAATGCAACATTCCAAACTTTCTGTTAAAGAGCGGCGACAAAGTTCGACCGATAACCAAAATCGAACAGAGGAACACCAAAAGACCGAAAATTACTACTTCACAAGGCGATTTTATGTCTAATAAATAAGTTTGTTGTGTGATCTTCCAATGGTTGCCTGGTTTTGAACTCAGCCGTGAAGTTTGTAAGATAAACTATACAACGATGAGGGTATGTTTAAATAAAATACATTTTTGTACTTGGTGACCTTTCTGGTATTTTTCTACAATTAAGCAGACGATAACCTTTATTGATAAAAAGAATGCCTGTAGATTGTCTTTTATGAATTATGGTTTGGCATTTCGCATTATTTTGTAAAGTTCTTGATGAAAAAGTTTTCGCTCAAAAGTCTGTGGAATAAGGAAACGACAGAATCAATTGTCAATTGTTTTAAAATATACTTCATAAGTAATAATTCTTGACGGATCGCAATTGAACTTTGAATTTGAATAGAGTTGGCCTTGTAGTATTAAAAACTATTTGGTTCAGTCGAATGTAGAAACGTATAGTTGACAAGCCGAGAATAAGAAGAACTAATAATGGTTTAATTTTAGATCCCATAAAGAATTTAAAAGGTTTGATCAACTGAAAACATGCACAATAATAGTTGAAAAAAAATAATATCACCCCTCCAAAAAAATAAACAAAAAACATTTATGAATAGTCTGTAACACATAAAAATTTACTAGTTTTTCTCATATTGAACAGATATAAAAGATCCAAATTGAATCGCAGTCGGGTATATATTGAGACATTATTTACTTCCCTATATAAATTGTCAAATCACTAGTTTGTTTTGAACATTGATTGCTTAAATCCCTGATTTTTAAAAATGCTAAAATGCGTGTTACATTTTATGTAAGGAAGCACAACAGTTAAATCTCAAAAATATTGGTATTAAATTTGAAATGACTAAACTTCGCTATTCGTGTAGATATTGTAACAAATGTAGCATCATTTAAAAGGAAATTAAATTTTCTAAAATCTTGACTAACTTAAATTCAATAAAGTAATTCCACTTATCTCCATACGGTTTGGAAGCAAATTGAATTTTTGGACTATTTTCTTAAAATGAAAATATCATCTCTACCTTTCTAGCTAGGTACAAACTTTTAACACCATCTTATAAAGAGTTACATGTATAAAATGTTACAAACCTTGCTTCAGATTTTTGGTATAGGAATTGTTTTAAAAATCGATTTGAGAAATATATTTTGGGAAAAATTAGAAATAATTTTAAAATTGAACTTAACCATTAATCAAAATCTGAGATAAGGTTTTTGTAGCTTTTTTTTAAAATAATCAATGAATCTCTTTATGATGGCTTTTATCACTCATCTTTCTATAAATATGAATGCACTATTAGCATTTGAAAAAAAACTGTCCAATAATTCATTTTTCTTCCAATTATGAAATTTAAGTTGAGGTTACTTATTTTGAATATCTTGAATTAGTCAAAATTTTAGAACATTAAATTTTCTTTCAATTAAAACATTACTCTATCTACCCAACAATTAAAGTTTTAGCCTTCCAAAAATGGGTACTTATAATATTGTCAAGATTTGACAATTGTGCTACATAAACCCTTATAATTATAACTGATTTTTCCAATCATGTGTCGTATGACTTTGTGTGACTTGCGGAAACCGACTCTATCAAACAAATCAGTTATAAAGATTATTATATATGTTTCAACATGCTTATCAATCAGAAAATATCAAAAATATCAAACCCATCTGGAAATATTAAATTATTTATGTGAGAAATTATAGATATTGTCAGTATATCTACGGAGATCTACAAGAAAATAAAACTGGAAGTTTCCCATGGCATCAACGTCGCGCCGATCTTTACTGATGAAGAATATCAATGATATTATGTTTATTTATTCATTTGTTCAAATGCTTGTTTTTGTTTATACCTGCATAAATATTTAAGAAAGAATTTTTTGTTGAAAATAAATAAACATGGCAAGCATCTCTTCAAGACTTAAATCTCATAAAAATTAGAAAAAGTTATTGCATAATCAAAAATGAATGATATTTTTATATGTCATTAAGAAACTGTATGTGCCCAAGAAAAAAAGTGTCCAAGACCAGATAAAGAAATTTAAGTTGACCAAAAGACAGGATGTGAATTTACTTGTCCGTGTTTCCGTGTCCGTGTTTGTGTATTTCCTTACGTTTAATACTCTCGGGACTGAACTTATACCGGTTGCGTTTCAGTGCTTATTTAAGTGAACAGAATGTAGAAAAATAAAAAAAAAATAATTAAAATTATTCATTTCATTTAAATAAAAATTAGAAAAACATGACGTTTCCTGGATGAAAAAACTTAATTTATTTTCTTTCTTTATTCCGTCTTATCAAGCGGAAATTACAAAATTGATGTTGAAGTGCTACTGTAAAGTTTTAATATTAAAATGCATATTTTTGCATGGTTTCCTTTTCTTTCAACATACGTTAAACTTAAACATACATCGGAAATGTTTTTGAAATTGATATAAATCAAAATTTCACACGTGGTAAATATAAAATGAAAAAAAACTTAGGACTGTGATTTTTAACTTCCGTCATTTGAAGTAAACTTTTAATGATATCGCGATAACGGGGAAGTGTTTTTTATTTTATCAAATAAAAAATATTATTTGTTAATATAAATATTAAAAGACGTAATTTCTTCATTAGCATCTCGGCGTTGCTGGATTTCTCCCGTTACATTATGCGTGTTACCTCAGGAAGCCCAGATCCGTCTTAATTTAATACATGCTGGTACTAATACCTAATTAGTGAGCTCGTTTTCCACTTCATTATTTTATCAAACTTCCATTTGACTTCCGACCGGACCGAGTAACCCAATAATCGTCAGAGTTAGTTTAAACGATTTATATACACAGCCTTTGAACCTAATAGTTCGTGGACTGCGATCCGTCGCATTAAAATTGTTTCCCACCGCGATTTCGATGAGGTTTACAGAGATGCAGCGATAAAACTATTTCTCTGCCGTATATCTTCTGCATCATAAACGGCTGAACACATTGCAGATTATATATACTAATAAAAATTATGAGGCATGCCATTCACAAATTTATTCCAGTTGCGATAATATCTGTTATTATTTTTCACATATTTTATATAAATCAGTGGTTCCATCATATCTGATGAGTCTCTGATTTCATTATTAGAAACAAATTGAGAAGATAAAATGAAAAAGTTAAAAAAAAAATGCTTTCATTCACTTCATTTAATTTTCAATACATGTATCATATGCATATTTCAAATAAGAAATGACTGAAAGGTGGGTGTATTTTTCACAACTAAATTGCCCAGGCAATACAGAAAAATCCTACACTTACAATTGTACTATTATAACAGAAATATAAAGACGCAAACCTTGAGACAAAAAAGTATACTTGTTCGCGGAATATTGTTTAATTTCATTAAAGTTATAAAAATATATAATAATATTTCAAAAAGCATAATGTAGAGAAGATAATATACATTTAAAAAATTATTATTTTATGAGTATAGATGTGAACTGCATTGATAAAAAGACGGAACTAGTTCCAAAACCAACAGGGAATCAAAACACATACATTTATGTATAAACAGATTCGGTTTCATGTTCATTGCCCATCCGGGGTCTCAGTCAGCAACCGACGAAACCTGGGTTTAAAACTAAACAAACCATAAAAAGGATTGTATGAAATGAATGCAATAATGTTGGTCAAAACTTTTGTCCTATATATTTATCGACAAGTTATGGCGCAGAAAGTACAGTTATATAAACTTAAAGAATTGAAATATTTTCCTGAATAAGAGCAAATCATTAATCAGACTAAGTTTAAGAACTCATTTAGTTGCGTTTTGATTATGTTCGTTCCAATTGAATATATTTCGATGAATGTACAAAAAATTAGAATTTGGTTGTTAATTTAAGGTTATGAATATGTATATTTTAATTTAAGTCTCTTATGAGGGTACAGTGACGGAATGGATGACATTTCATTAAAAAATAAACATTCATGCAACATATTTTAATACAAAACAATGGAAATATAAACTCCCAGGGATAAGGTGACGACCATTTAATTATGAAGAGGGAACCTGCTAGTTAAGTTTCGGGTCAGAATATTTTTGGCAATCGTGAAAATAATTTTCGTCAACTACAGGACAGTTTTTTTGCTATAAAAATGTTGAATCTAACCATTCTTTATTTTGATCAAGTTTTTGGCGATCAAATATTTATTCCTCAAACCTTCTTAGCCCCCGATCATCTAAGAATTAAAATGGTTGTCTCCTTAGCATCAAACTGACAACAAGAACATAAAAATACATAAAACTTGACAACAAAATTCAGGATGAAATGAGTAAATTTGTTCTTAATGATTAAAATACATAAATTTGAACGCAGTTTTCAGAAACATTCAGTAAAACGTCAAAATTGTCTAAAATGATTTAAAGCGCTTGCTTGTTTTAAAATCGATTTAGATAACAACTGAATAACACAAGATAAAAAACTGATTGCAACCAGTGGAATAATATATTCACAATAATATTGAAATGTTCGAAATGTTTCCGTATTTTGTGCCTGTTCATATCCGATTTTTTGGTATCAAAATATACACTGTGTCGTCTGCGGAATTTGTATTTTGAGCTGTAGCACAAATAAATAAAATGTTATTGCTTTTAGTGTCATAGATAAAAATTGTATTTTGAAGTCGTTAAATCAGCGGTAATATAAACAATATTTGATAAAAGAAAACATAATCGGATCGTATTTTAACTCATTAGAAAGTGAATAAATTCGATTCGGAAGTATTAAAATTTCAAGCTTACACACAAAAGAAGAAATGAAAGCGGGTTGGGATGATCCCTATGTTCTTCTTCCTGCATTGGGTCAGGAAAAACAAAGTTTCTCACACCCTTGTATTTAAAATTGTAAACAGGTTCAGAATTATAGTGAATATATATACTTGATATCTTAGGGTGTCAAAACAATGATGCGCAGATCAGAACCCAACTTCTTTATTTAATAAATTTATATAAGTTATGCACAGGTACGACCACCTCTTACCCATTTAAACCGAGTTGCAATAATATAACGGAGGTTTAGAAAAAGAAATATAAGATATGTAATTGAAATAAAAGGAAAATCACTTTAATAAAACATTTACATTTTTATTTTCTGTTAAATGTGAAAGCATTTTTTATGAAAATCACCACATTTGGCACCTTCTAATAAAACTTTGAAAGTTCAAGTTTGCTCTTTAAGGAGGTCAAGAAATAGTAAAAGAACCAATATTCTATTGTGTACTTTAGAAATTACAACAATTTCACTCAAAACACTTACATAGTACATGAAAACCTTTCAAACAATATTCACCTCTTCTATATAACAAGAAATTCTACTTTAAAGCTAATATTTCTGCAATTCGAAGCTTCTTGTGTGACAAGAGGGTGTTGTCATAACAAAAGTGGAACAAGATTCCAAAATGTCATCCTTTTAACTTCAAAGAATCTGATAGTATGCAGATCTTCTTGAGAACACTTCGAAATCTGATCAGTATCAAAGCATGTTTACAAAAGAAAATTAAATTTACAGACTTTACAGATAAGTGGGTACTTTTTACCTATTGATATTCATTAATCAAGAAATCAGTAAATATTCAAAAGTGGCCGTATTAAGTGGCCCTTGATAAGTATTAAGGGGATGTGCGGTTTCGACATTCCCCTCTTAAAACCTATTATATTCAACTCACGTTTTTCAATAGCATCCATCACTTCACTGGCTTCGCTTTTTGGAGTAAGCAGTTGTGTATCAGGCGTTCCTCCTGTTCCCGAGTCAGCGGAATCGGACTGAAGATGGGGATCACCAATAGAGCATCTCGTCACACCGTCAGATTGTGGCATCGACTGTGTCGAAAGTGTGGTATATGTCGGATGGAGAAGCGTTGGGGGTGAACTTTCATGCAAGCAGCACGAACTGGATCCATAAAACTGCTCCGACATTCTGGGGTCGTAATTTCCATTAAGCTGATATCCATGAGCTGTGTAGTCAATTCCGTGCATATTTTGGTCTGTCCACTGAGAATTATTTAAAATGTTAGTAATATGAAATGGTGAAGTTAAACCTGGATAAGAAGACATAGTATCCACTTAAATTTTTCTCACTTTGCTTTTTAAGTTGATGACATTCACAGCGTATGATGAGGTTGAACATTAGGCCACACGTTTATCATCAACCAAAATCAGAGTCTGTCAGCCAATCAAAATCGAGCCTCTCATATCACCGGATGAATTACAAGTTTCCTGGCTTGCAAATGAAAACAAAGATTTTGTTGTCTATTTCGGAAAACGAAGATTTGGGAGTTTTTAAATTAACTAGTATTAATTCTGTTTGTGTGTTTTTAAAATTATTGTATCGAGTTACAGGAAAGGGCGCTTTAGTCGACACCATAATGTGCTTTTGGATCACGATTGTTTGTTTTTTATTTGTTTATTTGTAAATTTTTTAATACCATAATTACGCGGAATTATTTTTCTAAACTACTTAGCTTAACAAAACACAAACGTAAAAATAGAGTATTTTATCAAAATTATGCACGGGAATGGATAACGCATTGTTTTTCCTTATCATAGAGAACTGTTTATATCTGTTCATGTTAAGTTTGGGTTAAAAATCATTTACTAGGAATTTGTATGTCATTTTCTCCGATAAAAACGATATACCACAGTGAAAGTTGAATCAAATAGCTTAACAGTATACCATTTACCGCCCGCAGATTGGGGGTGGTTTTTCTCAAAGCTATGAATGTAGCGATCTTATACGTGCATCAGCCATACTGCACGTCAGCTTGTCGCGCTTTAGTTTATAGTATTCAAACAAATTCTAGGCTTAATGTCTGCAGGTTGGTCAGAAAATTAAATACGCATATCATGGCACGAGATTCCAACAATCATTTTTTACAATGAAAAATGTATATTTCAAAGGAAATTTCGGTAAAGTTTTTGTCTTTAATCTTATCTTGCATTGAAAGAAAAGGAATAAAAATATAAAATATATGTATATCAATAATATAATGAGTTAAACAAAATTTATAAAACTGGAAGTTTTTTTAAGTGAAGAAAACCTAATTTTCCCAAAATAAACTTAATTTTTATAAAACGTTGAAATATAGACTATCATATCATGTGATCATTTGACAATTATAGTTGGGATTTCAAATAAATTCTCCTATTACCAATGGGCAAAAATAGCAGCTTCCCATCATATCAGTTTTGATATAATATACTTTACATCTGATAAATTTAATCCCTTAATATTGAATAAACACAACATATTAATTAGTTCCATTGCATGTTCTAGCAATGTCAAATGCACTTTCAAAAATTTGTTTACAATTACTTTCCCAGAAATACTTTAAGAATATTTATACAGATCAAGTACTTTATATATATTTCCCTTGAGATAAATTTCTGAATTGTATCTCGGATGTTAAGTCATATTGTGGTAAGTTAATAATAATAATATATTAATATAATATGTAGCATATTTAACATTTGTTTTGCAGAGATATATGATACACAATCGGCTTGGTCTCATATTATCACACAGTCTCTTTAGGTTTTAGGAAATATTTTAGTCTAAAAAATTATTTTATCTCAGAAACACAAAAGGCATCGTAATAATAATTTTTATTCGTACTGGGAAATGATTTAGCTTTTAATTTAATATTCAACAAACAATTCATGAGGCCGATCGAGAGCAATATTTCAAAACAGATATATCGACCGAGGCAAAACTGAGGTCAATATACTTTTATTAGAGATGTCCGATTTGACCTGAAGAGTAATGAATTATTCGATATATTGTATAGACCGTGTGTCAAGTCTATTTAAGACATATAGACATATATTCAGTATATGAAGTATTATAAAGTTTTTCACAGTTACCTACTTTATAAAAGGGATAAAAATCTATTAGTTTAAAATAAATCGGTTTTTTTGGTAATGATATGCATGACCCGTTTCGTTATCCTGCACAATTTTCTACATTCATGATTTTTCGTCTTTGAAGAACAATCTGTAAACTTATTATGTCATTTAGCCTAACACAGTTTGTTGAAATAATTGTCTCTGTGAGGTAAAAAAGCATTGCAAAAAAGTAAATGATGGTGCTTATTATATAATAAAGAGTAAAGTGGTCATTTAATGTGTATGGTAATTAAGATCTCCAATATATACTTAATAAAAATAGAAACGCCTTTCATAGTGAATAAATTTCATATCTACAGAAAATTTTTCATATTGCAGATATTCGTTTTAGGCAAAGACATTATTTCTTAATCCTGGAACATTGGTCGAAATTTTTTGTTCTTTCCAAAACTTTCAGATTTCGAGCATTAAAAAACAAACAAAAGCCCGTGTCAACTCCAGGCGCGGATTCAGGCGGGGCGCACCCGGCGCCCCCCCCCCCCTAAAAACGAAAAAAATATAATTTTTAGTCTTAATTTTCGTGATTTCTATCAGCTTCCGGGGGGCTTCGCCCCCCTGGTCCCCTAACCAGGCACTGACCTAGACCCGCGCCCCCCCCCCCCCACCCTAACGTGAAATCCTGGACCCGCGGCTGAACTTTGCCGCTTAAAATGAGGTATAAAATGTTTCATACTTGATATGCAAATGACTACAAAATATCAATACAAAATTTAACTGTTCTAAAAATCTTTTTTTCATTCATGAAGTTAGAGAGGGAATTTCAATATAAGTTTCTTTTATGTGTTTGCTCAGTATCTGCGAATTTATTACTATAGTAACTTGAATCGAGGCCTATATTAAATTGTTGTCAGTATATATAGTGGTTAAGAAGTTTACTGCTTTCGAACTAACCATTCTTCCAGAAGTTTACTGCTTTCGATCTAACCATTCTTGGAAGAATG
Source organism: Geukensia granosissima (assembly GCA_032357055.1). Classification (NCBI taxonomy): domain Eukaryota; kingdom Metazoa; phylum Mollusca; class Bivalvia; order Mytilida; family Mytilidae; genus Geukensia; species Geukensia granosissima. The sequence continues at coordinate 2,866,108 of JAULBM010000027.1, read as the reverse complement.
TTCGAAAAACTCTATAAAATAACTAACATCTTAATTCACATTGCATTGATCTGATCTGCAACAGCGACGCATCAGTAAAACACGGACAAAGTAAAAGATTACCATGCATGGTTTGCAGGATCATAACAAAAAAATTTTCTCGACCTCTGTTTAGTCCAAAAATCCGTTTGTTTCTGACATTGTAGGCAAAACTCTTTCCACGGACCAATGGTAAGTCCTAGAAGTCCTTATAAGATAAATTTCAAGATACTCGAACGCTAAAACCTTGGAGTTATTTCCCGACAAGAAGTCCTCAAATGAACAAGTTGATAATTTGGAAAATATTCCATAACATATATATATATATATGTTTAATGTAACCATTTTCTTTTTGTTTTTCTTGACTACACATTTGAAAAAATCAGGCAATTTTACAGTTTTAATAGAACTTGCATGTTAACTGCATGCAAAAACTTGCTTTGTAGTATTGTTGTATAACGTGTATATCATGTTGTTCATATGAATTACCGCCATTCTCCATTTTGAGACACAATTTTACAGACTATGATATTCCTCACAGAAAAAGTCTCATCTCATTTTAGGTTGATTGATATTCAAGCGGGCAATATCTCAGTCAAATTCAGGGCGAAACAAGTAAACTTATATACCTGGGACCGTCAGTGAAGGAAATGTTGACTTCCACTTGGAGTAATGCGGTTTCGATACCGGTTGGAAAGAGTGAAAAAAATGCAATGCAAACTTGTCACCTACTGACTTGTCAAAACGAGCTTTACAGTGCCATTCTCTAATTATTGTTTCCTTTAAACGAGATGTGAATTTGCACATTCAGATGCCCTTTATGGAAAACCAGCGCCTTTAAAACCATGATATCGATAGTGCTTATTCTTCCGAAATTTAAAATTCTAAATTACAAAAGTCTGTTATTTGCTATGGGCAAACACGGAAATTATATACAATGGTGTAATAAGTATAGTGAAAACTAGATTAATTCTGGTGACCCATTACACCGTCAAAAACTATCAATCATTTTAGTTTTTTTTAATTGACCGCTATCTTTCTAATCGGTTTATCACTTTAGTTTTACTCAAAAATTGACCTACATTATTTAAGCTATTTATTATTATAGATTTATTTATAATTTGTAATAAAAATGACTAAGGTCCGGTATCAGGATGTTGATGACCATGGAGGAGATTGATTCATAATTTTGTTACATCTTTCAGTTAAAAGACAAGTGCACCGCTATGAAATTGCACAGACTGCACCTTCATTATATAACCCACACAAATATGTACTTCTTATTTGCTCATCCTATTTATTTGGTAACGTTATTGGAACGCAAATTATCCCCGCCCTAAAATCAAGGCAAGATAGAGACTGAGCAAAGATTTATAGGACGTCTTCCCTTATATTTCTTTAACTCATACGGCAGAGTCGAAAGTTTAAAATTTTTCTTTAAATTTTTGAATAGTGTGCCTATTGTAGATATTCTGAAGGTTTATTATCAAAAATACCGGAGAAATAAAATATATTTCTGTATGAGCTAAGCGGTTGATTGATGTTTTTTGACATTTTTCTAATTTTATACCTTTTCCGTTCTGCAAAATAACTAAGGACCTTCACAACAAAAGCAAATATCTGCTTGAAGAAAACACACTTAGCATCATTCATAGTTTTATTTTAGTTCTGTTGGTCCTTCGTTTCGAAATTTTGAAAAATCTTGCAAAAATTTTGAAATGAATTAAAACTGCTTAAAACTGGCGACTTTTGTTGTCTAAGACATCAATTTGCAGGAAGTTTTGTATGGGTTTTTGTTTGTTTATGTCAGCAGTTTGTAAGCATTGAAAAGTATCAAGAAAAGTTGACCATTTCTGTTTCCTGTTTTGGAGGTAGCTATGACGGAGAAGGAGCTTCTCAGTTTGGCACGTTGATTGGTGACGATTTCATTTTTTGTAGAACATTCCAAACCGAAGATTTCCATGTTTTTAGCTATGACAAAGCTATTTCACTGTTTAAATGATCAAAAGTTTAGTGTTTTAATATTAGTAGAGAATTGACAGGAATTGCAAAATTAAAAAGAATCATAATTTTGAGAAATGTGTTGCAGTTCATATTTGTATTTTATGCGCCACAATATTTTGCAAAGAAATCGCATATTTCTTTTATAGCTTTATTTCTTTAATATCTTTTTTATAATATCTTTTGTATTAAGCATTCAAAGTTACAATTACCTTCTATAGAATGACCAATCCACATTAAAATTCTTCAAAGTTTTAGACAAATTTGAGTTTCTATTCAACTTAAGTCCGTCAAAGTTCGTCAAATTTTTTGATGCAGGATTTGAATTTTTATTCAACTTAAGTCCGTCAAACTTCGTCAAATTTTTTGATGCAGGTTTACCTTTGTCAAAGAAAAAAATTGTATAGTTCCTATGAAGCAAGTTTACTTAAAATTTAAAGTCCACTTTGAAAGATTGGGTCAAAATATGGAACAAGCTCTTGCTAAAACTATTTTTTAAGTTTTGAATATTAAAACAGGATATTACACAGGATGCTTAAAAAACTTCAAATGCTCGGTAGACCATTTTGTCAACGTGGTGAAATATTTGAGATTTAATCTGTCTTATATTCGTGTCTTCGGAAATGACGCTCGTGACAGCAAACGGGCATTCTGACACTTAATTATGAATTTCTATTTTGATGCCAATAAGATTTTCTTTGAGATTTTCCAAACCTGCGTTTTCAAGGTCCGTGTTTATTTCGTGGGAATAATGTAAAAATACGATTAGGTGAAACAAATTATATTTTATTTTTACGCCGAAATGCTGGCTAAAATCATTAAAATCTACATCAACCTATTTCTCGGTATAAATTCGTGTAACGAATTAAGATAAAACCTTGCGGGTTCTTTTATGTTAGACCCAACCCCCGCCAATATTTACAGCAACCCAATATACTTTCATTTACCCTCGGTCGTTATCGAAGGCACCCTCCTGATGCAAAGGACGTTTATCTCCGACTCTGTGACTACACTTTTCAATTATTATAAAACATTTTATATAGATCAAACGATAATATTTATTAATTTCATATTCCCCGATCTTCGATAAATGTTGTAAAATTTATTTTCGTATAAATTTTCTGCCGTTACCTATCGGCACTGTGTGCCCTCTACAACATATGATGATACACGATTCAATCTGGTTAATGATCGGCCTTTTGTGTTTTTCAGGGGACATTTGGTAAGCTTGCATGTTATTGCACAAGCAAAAACGGAAAAAATTTAGGGCACATCCAACAAATTAAATCTTGCAATATTTTAATGTGCCTGGCTCCATTATACTGAAGACAGACCTTGCTTGATTTCATATATTCTTTGTGTTTAAATTTTTTTAAATGACTTATGTGTTGAAATTTAATTTCAAATTTTACATTACAACACCAAGCTTTCAATATCCCCTTCGAGGACGGCCGGTGATGGATATAGGCCGTTCGCTTTCCCCGCTTGCAGGTACAACCCCTGCTTAAGGAGCGGTCGTCCGTTGGTTGGGTGGGATTTATAATTACTCAACCGAGAGTAGCCGGAGCTAAGAAATCGGTTGCTCGGTTTCTCCACCAGGAGGTAGAACCCGTCCAAAAGGGGTGTTCGTTGGTTTGGCGGATGTATAAATGCTCAACCCAACTCGGTCGGAAACATTACAGCTTGGCCCGTATTGGGAAAATGCCACGCTCTCAGCACATTAAAATTCCCTTTGCAATAGCTCGTAATGAGTGGTCCATAGGTAACCAGTTGCTTAGGCTAAATTTCCCTCCCTTACCCTCACAGTCCCGATTTGGCATCCAGTGGCTATTAAATTCACCGACCTAACCGCCAGCTATCCCATTTTATGATGTATTGTGTGTTAACCTGTTCTCGTTCTGAATCTATTTGCATGGAATATTTTCCACGGGACGTTAATAAACAGTCATAGGATTACAATCAATCAATATCCTCCACAATAAGCAATATTTACAACAAATATGATCTTATACATTTGTCCATTAAACATATTGAAACGTCAATTTGTACGTTGTCTATATATATAATATGAGGGGCAGTAAGTACCTAATAACTAATCTTTCATCAGTTCTTAAAACAAATACAGCGTTTATACTTAAAACTCGAGACAGGTCATTCATGAAATATGTTATTTTCAAGTGGTCAGATGACAATAAGAAAACCACAAATCAGCGAAAATTGTATTAGGGGATAACGCAGAATTCCAAAAATAACAAAAATCTTAACTCAAGTGATGTTTCGTCGATGACTGGCGCTAAATATATAATAATTTATTCTTTATCTGTGTTGATCAATTATGAGATAGGAGATGGAATATGATTGTGATGAGAGAAGGGATTCAAAAAGTACAACTTTCTTACATCTACATCTTTAACAAAATCCAAGTCTAAGGCAAGCTGTAAAATGAGACGACATTCAAATGTGACAACAACCCCAATTAAGTTAACAATGTAACGCAAATAGTAAAAAAACATCCAACATAATACAGATTCCTGGCTTGGGACAGGCAAAAAGATATCTGGTGGGGTTAAACATACTTGTGCATGCTCAATCCTAACCCTGACCTTGGACAGTGGCGTCAGAAAAGACGACGTTAACCAAACTTATAAAACCAAATGTTTTAGACTCATCACTTGAGGTCAATAAATATCTAACGAGGACAATTAAAACAAGAGAAAAAAAAACGGATAAACAGACTCCGAAAAGTAGTGACTGTTTCTGACACCTTGTTCAAAATCCAAAACACTATCGATAACATGGCTGGTTCTCTTAAACTAAGACTTTACTTAAAAATAATTTAATATACCCTATAGTAGGTGCGCAGTTTACGTTTAACATTTTGAAATGTGACGTTGGTTAGAATCAAGTTTTTTTCGTTTCCAAATAATAATTAAAATGCTATGTCTTTTGAAGCATTGACATTATTTTGATATGACAGGGGCTCAGTTGTAGTGATTTTCCAAATTTTTCGCTGTAATCATATTCTTTTCTCATATTTTTATATAATCATTCAATTAGGCACACATTGAATGATTATATAAAAATATGAGAAAAGAATATGATTTCAGCAAAAAATTTGGAAAATACAACTGAGCCCCTGTCATATCAAAATAATGTCAATGCTTCAAAAGACATAGCATTTTAATTATTATTTGGAAATGAAAAAAAAACTTGAAAATAGGAATCAAATTATTCTGTTAAAAACATTTGAGATGATATTTTTGACAAGACGTATAATCTGAAATATTCTAAATTTTAGAATACTAAATCCTTCTTTGAATTAACTGGAAACATGATGTTCAGTTGTTTCCGACAGTGACAAAAATCACGTGATTTTATTGCCAGACATTTCGTCTTCAAAAGTGGGCATATTATGATAATTTGAGAACAGCAAGTAAAATATATTTCCATCCTTCTCTGGTTTAATTTTATTCTTCTTATTGATTAAGTATTACAATATTTTTATTAGAAAAAGTCATCCTTTTTCAAGTTAAATGGTCCATCCATTAAGGGTTATGATTGAAATGGGTTCCCGAAAACAAAAAGGTGTCAGCTTTCATCCGCATTAAATATTTTACACTTTAACCAGACCATTCATATCACTGTTCTTTTCAAGTGGCAAGATGACGAATTTGGGGTTCAGTTACATTTTGTCTTAAGACAGACCTAGTTTTAATGGAGTTTGACCTAAACTCTTGTGACAAGTAATTATTTTTAACATAATGACTTATAATTGCTTTCTAATGAATAAACTTCCGATACAGTAATGTGATATAGACAAATATAGTCATCTTCATATGATGTTAATGACACTTGTTAATTTTACACTTCAATAGAAATTTGTGGGATTTTTTAAAGTGTTTAGCCATCAAAAACTTAGAGTCGCAATTAACGCCTTACCGCGATATACATGTATATACATGTATAAATTAACATTAATATTTTCAATTTAATACTATTTATTTTCCTTTCCTTATGGGCAGATGGGGAAGCTTTCCATTTAATAAGATGCTTGTTTTATTGCGTGGTACATAAATACTCCACCAACCAGAGAACAAAATGTTACAAAATCAGTTCCTGGGTTTCTCCACCGGGAGCTGAAACTCCTTTAATTGGCGTCCTTTAGTTGGCTGGACGACAAAATTCTTCGAAGAATACCAATGCCCCTGCACGTGAATAGTATACAAGGCTATGAGAACAATAGCAACGAGACTCTTACTATTTTACGGGACGAAATTGACAATTTATAGCCAGTAAATAGGTAGTCAATATACTAAAATCTTTATTTTGATTCGTTTTTGTGGCTGTTGATTTAAGGGTTTGGTTTTGTTTTGGTTTTTTTTTTCAGTCAACAGCTCTAAAGTTCGGAAAAAGTTTGGCTGTCAGAAAATAGTTCGGAGCCAGTTACAGTTTCTGAAATTATTTACCGGTTAATCGGTTTCTGGCCTTTTTATTAACATAGCAAAATTAAAAACATAGAAATCACATACTGAAGTATAATTATCTAAAAAGTAGCCGCAAACTGCATATGTTTGCAAAAGCCAAATTTGTGGTCTTTATCAAACCCAACTGCAACTGCTTGTAAAGGTTTTGCCTTTCAATTTCTTTGCCCCTAGTGTACCTGGTAACATTCCATATGATTGATTTAGGAATGAATCCAACAATCTGTATATCTTCAATACTACCCCAGGATAGTGGTCAGTTATGGTTAATACTTGAGTGTATTATCGGCCCAGTTATCAGCACATCGCTGTTAACATAACATCAAAACTAGAGAAAATGTTCTTGTTAATTATTATTAAATGTCTTAATACGTATTTTGTTTTCTTTTTCAAGTATTGTTTATTCTTTTTTCGTTGCTTTGATTTCGATATAGCTTTGCTATTGTTTCCACGTGGTTCTTCTTTTTTTACTTTTCCTTATGTCTTTCCCTTTGTTTTGGCTATTCGTATGGGATCTATTGTTTTAGATCTTTCGTATATTTTTTTTTCGTTTAATTGACTTTTCTTTCGTTTTTGCCTTTCCACATGACTGTTTTATAGTGTTCACTTTTCCATATTGGTTTTCTATTGTTTTGCCTAATCATATCATATGGATTGCCTATTGTTTCGGCTATTCCATAGGACTTTTTTTTATAATTCTGACTTTTCCATATGGCTTTCCCGTGGTTTTGGTTATTTTTATGGCTTTCCCGTGGTTTTGGTTATTTTTATGGCTTACCTTATGACTTTTCTATTGTTTTTACTTTAAAATTGTTTTTGGCTATTTTATATGGTTTCTTTACTTTTGGTTCTCTGAAGACTTTTCTATCGTATTGTCATTTCCATACGATTTTTCTATTGATTCACTTCTCTACATAGCTTTTCTATTCTTCTGACTTTCCCATTGCTTTGGTTATTTTCAAATATTTCCTATTGTTTTGGTTTTTCCATATGACATTTCTTTTGCTCTGATTTTTCCAGATGGTTTTTTTTTTAAGTTTAGCATTTTCCATTTTTTCTATCGTTTTATTGTTTAATGTGGCTTTTCTTTTGTTAAATTTTCTCCACAAAGCTTTTCTATTGATTTTACTTTTCAATAGGATTTTCTTTTTTTTTTTTTTCCAAAAGTCTTTCCTATTGTTTTGGATTTTCCATTTGACCTTTTCCACGCCTTTTTTTCTTTTGTTAATTCCACATGACCTTTCTATGATTTTCACTTTTCCATATGACTTTCTTTTTGTTCTGGCTTTTTCATATGACTTTCCCATTGTTCTGACTTTACCGTATGACTTTCCTATTGTTTTAAATTTTCCATGTGACTTTCCCATTGATTTGGCATTTTTTGAATTTCCATATGACATTTTTCATTATTCTGACATTTCCATATGGCTTTCCCATTGTTTTGATTTTAATGGGACTTTTTCTATTTTTTTTTTTTTTTTTTTTGGCCACTGTTTTTATTGAAGGCGACAGTCTGTAGGTTATTTATCAACTACGATATTTAGCTATTTTTTTTTTATTCCATGCGCAATCGCTGAAATATCAGTAAATTAGAATATATTTTCCTTATGCGGCGCTCCAAGAAAGTAAGAGGGTGCCAATCTACCGATAGTCCTACAGTATTTCAAGTTCGGACTTCAAATCAAGTTACATCAGTGTAAATATCTATCCTCAGTATAAACAGAATAAGTGGTAAAGTTGCATTAGCGGTCAACGGTCCGAAAATCATTGACAAGTTCACGGTCAGGAGACTGTTGACCACTAAGGGTAGACGACCTTTATAAATAATTACCCTGACTCACAGCTTTAGTGTAATTCTTTTTAATGTAAAAAAATCTTGAAGATTGTTAGTGGAAATATAAATGCGGGTTCTTTTATATCATGCTGATGTTCTGGGCCTCTAACAGAAATCACTTTTATAATTCAAGAAGAGGCTCTTTTACAATACTCAGTAGATATTGATTTCGGTAAATCTTTCAAAATGGTCCAAACGGTTTTGATTTTTTAATGCCTTCTTGTTACATGATTTTTATTAAGTTTTTCGTCTCAATACTCGCAAAACAATTTGACAAGTAACTGTCTGTTTTTATCTCTAACCGATTCGGGACATTAAGGGCCAATATCTAAAGTCGTTCTCACGCAAAGTAACCGATTCGGGACATTAGGGTTCAATATCATAAATCGTTCTCGCGCAAAGCAACCGATTCGGGACATCAGGGGTCAATATTTGAAACCATTCTCATAAAAGATAACCGACTTGAGACATCATGGGTCAATATCTATAATCATTCCCATGAAAAATAACCGATTCGGGACATCTGGGGTCAATGTTTAAAATCATTCTCGTGAAAAGTAACCGATTCAGGACATAAAGATCAATATCCAAAATCCTTCTCGTAACAGTTCCCGATTCGGCACATCAGGGGTCAATATTTATAACCATTCTCGGGGAAGTAAGTGTAAAAAAGAGACGGCGAACATGCCTGTGTGTTTACATCGTTTTCATTGGTTTGACCAAAATCTAAATTGGTTCTTTGTATGTTTGATTGTTTTGTTGTTTAAGTTTTTAAAAGTAATTTTTTCTAATTATATACTGTTGTTAGAATTTATCAGTGGTCAAGGTAGTTGATTTAAACTTACCTGCACAGATCACTGTATCCTATCACCTATACGGCGCGAGTTCGCGCCTGGGTTTGTACCATACAAAAACGGGTTGCGTTTAACTCGCACCCCACGAGCTAAAAGTTGGTCAGTTACCTGCCGAAGGTCGGTGGTTTTCTCCGGGTACTCCGGCTTCCTCCACCAGTAAAACTGACCACCGCGATATGACTGAAAAATTGTTAAACCCCAATCAAACAAACAATTTTAGTCGATTATAATTATAATTGCATCTTCTTAAAACTTGTGTTGGAATACAAAATCTGAAATTCGGGGTTTAATTTTCTACAGAGTGCCCCAGGGGTATCAATAATAACCACATGTCCACACACTACGGCAAGCTGAAAAAGACCCAAGAAATTAAATTAATGTATGATGATATCAAATGTAAAAACTTTCGGGTAAACAATGTAAAACCTGTAACATTAAACATGAAAACAACGATATATCCTGCAAAGATATCGTTAAGAATGTGACAAGTATTATTAAATTCATCTATTAAACCTCTATGGAATTTGCAAATCGGACTTCCAAATCAAATATTGAAAGGTTACTCCTTAAAATACACTTTTAAATTCAACTTCTGCAACATTGGTAAACTTGTATTTTTTGAATCTCTACATTTTATGTGATTTTAAGTGATGTTTTGAGGTACAGGTATGAATCTACGAAGTAATGGCGTCAGTTGGGGTATATTCGGTGTCCGTCTTCATGGGTTATAATTATTTCCCAGAAACTGATTCATTGATTGTTGTTTAACGTTCAGTGGCACATATTTAATGCATATTCAGATCAGGAACAAATTATCAAACAATAAATCATAAAAGAGGATAGCTGGGGGTTAGGCCGGGGAACTAGTAGCCACAGGATGCCAAATTGGGATTGTTTGGGTAGCGGCGGGAAATTTAGCCTAAGCAATGGTCACTTACGGACCGCTCATTACGAGCTGTTGCGAAGGGATCTTTTACGTGCTGAGAGCGTGTCATTTTTTCCAACACGGGGCACGGCGGTAACGTTCCTGAACGAGACGGGTTGAGAATTTATACATCCCCCACAACCAACGGACGCCCCTTTAGAAGGCGTTCTGCCTGCAGGCAGAGAAACGGAACGGCCTATTTCTATAGCCTGGCCACCCTCTAAGGTCACAGACACTGAATGAGCTATATTGATAATTTTGCATAAGCAGATGCAGCAGGATGCGACTGACAAAACACTGAGTCCATATAACCGATATTACATAGTCGATTGACATTAACTCAGTTTGCTATCTTGAGCCATTTCTGATACTATATAACCTACCATCATGAAAGTTGGTGTGCTGATGCATTTTAGAAAGATAAGTTCAACCTACATTTCCTGATTTTTACAGACGATCTTTTTTCTCAGATACTGTGTGCCAGGTCCCATCATGTAGCTAAGTGTACTGTAACGAATTTGCCTTAAGTGCCCCCTTGTTTTTCCTTCCGATACTTATTTACTTGTCCGGACTCGAGGTAGGAACAGATCATGTTTTATTGATTCTTGTATGTTTTAAAGAAATTTTATGTTTTATTATAGTTCGTGGGCTAGGATAGCCTACCGTGCACCACACATTTCTATGGGACCAACTTTTTTGTCCCCCAAGACATATTATTAATGAAAAACGTGTTAACATTAAAAATTCTGGAACGCATTTGTGATTTGGGGGTCTTTTTATAGCCCTGTGGGATATTTTTGCCAATTTAGTTTTATTGATTGATTGATTGATTGTTGTTTAACGTCCAGTGGCAAATATTTCATGCATATTCAGGACGGAAACAAG
>JAULBM010000027.1:2816091-2833713 GCA_032357055.1 Geukensia granosissima | reverse complement strand
ACGGTCATACGTCATAGAAGTTGTGTACCTGTGACTCGTCGCAACTTCGGCCGAGTCCGTAGAGTAGCGGACTCCCCAGAGGTACCAGATGGTTGACTGGTTACCTTCGAAATATGTTTAAGAAGGAAACAGCATAAGCAGAAATCTTACCAAACCTTAGAGATATGCCTGACGCCTTGACGTCATGCAAAAAACATCAAAATTATTTTTACAAAAAAAAAAAAAAAAAACCCAACAAATAAATGAAAATAAAAACAAACACATAAGACAAATGCATTCACTGCAAAACTGTAAATGAATTGTCAAATACCGGAAGTTGTCACTAGTTAAGCGGGATTCAACCCCCCTTATCTATATGCAGGTTTCAAGAGAACATTTTATCGCAAGTGGAAAAAATCCATATCCTGAAATATTACTTCTCACGCCGAATCATTCGAAACAATAAAGTACAAAACACATAATACATTTCAAAGCAAAAACTATACAAATTTGAAATACAATAAGACAGAGAAAAATAACAGTGGATTAAAAATATGCAGGAATGTAAGAATAGTAAGGAAATTTATTAATATCAATATTTAATATTTATTTATTAATGCAAGTACTGAGAGCAGATATTGATGTTGCTAAAATCGGCTAAACTAGAGCGAATTGTATTCTATTTATTAATGAAAGTATTTGTTAAACGCATATTTAACGATACCGATATCTATAAGATATAAGTAAGTCTTGATACTCTGTTATCGGTTTCTGTTTACTTATAATATTCATTTTGATAGTAGAATGTACTATAAGAAGTATAGACATATTCTTTATTGATATTCGGACAAATTATTTTAAAAAATCGTTATCATGAAACAAGACGATACCCATGATGGTATTTCCCTATTCATTCGAATTCCGTATCCGCCTAATTAGTATCAACACGTTTTACTTTGTTTGTATCATCGTATCATATCAAAGCCAGTTGTAAAAATGTCTTTTAATGTTAAATGGTGTCTAGCCTCCTACAAACAAATCAAGATGACCGTCAAAAAGTTGATTTAAGGACTGAAAATTCGACCAGTGTTTGTATAGAGAAAAAAAATTGTGTGCATTTCAAGATCAACTGTCATTCCTCACAATACTTGGTTGTGCTTTAATGGTCTTATGCAAAATGTTTTGAAACGCTTTTCATTTTGTGTCTCCGATTTTGCACAAAAATAGCAGAATGCCATCATCAGTGATATATATGACTGAGTAAATCATTTAAAAATATGTAATTAAACAGATGAAAAGATTTACAAGTAGTATTTTATTCAACGGAGCTTTACCGAAACAATATAGAGATACAGCGGTCGAAACAATATAAATTCCCTGTTATCCAGTAAACATATATAATACATTGTAGTTCTTAGATTCCAGTGTTACAATGTAGCGTAGATATATATGGATGAACAGTGTTACAATGTATAAACGCAATCTTCGTAACAATTTTTGAGTAAACACACTGCTATAAGATATACAGTAAATAAAAAAACCAGTGTGCTAATTGCATTCTTATTTATTTCTTTACTTATTGAATTTGTGTTTGGTAGATCGCTATTAATCTGAACGTTTCGATGACAACTGACCATTTGTAAAATTTTTGGACCCTTATTTGAATATAATTAAAGGACTATCCTTTATCTATATATAAGACATTCTCTTCAAAGCTAAAGATATTACGGATAAGTGGAACTTACTTGCTGATTTTTCTTTCTTCTATACAACTCGGGGTATTCTTGTGTCCTTATTTATAATTGCTTGAAGACTTCATACACGCAGCTTTTGGGAAAGATTGAGAAACTATCGGATGCAGCATTAGCCAAGTATAAAATATCTACATAAAAACTGGCATTGTATAGGTTTACAAGCCAAAACCTCCTATTTCTGTAACATATGTGGCCTTATATGTGTCATTTTTGTTCTAGAGAAAGTTTTTACCAGACCCTTATTCTACATATCTGTCTGCGATTAGTAATATAGAAAAAAGAGATGAAGTATGATGTACGGACCCCGTAAAAAATTCGCTGGTTCTGACAGATGGTTCAAAACACAAACACAATCTGGCTGTTGGTTTTGCACATTTTGAAAGAACACTATTAAGACAGAATCTGCAGCTTGAGCTCGGATGGGGGAACTGGTAGTATTAACAAAATGTAACAGCTCGGAAAATGTAATTCAATTAAAAGTTGTTACTTTGAGAAAATAGGCATCTGAAGTTCAGGAGTACAAGTATGTATTAGGTGTTTTAAGAATTACTACAAAGGAACACAAAAAACTTAACTTTCTTACATTGTCACACTAAGGTATCGTCAGTTACTATGTTAGTTAGGGACTTGTGAATTTGTCATAAGAATACTAATCAGGCTTAGTTTAGAAACTGGGCTTCCTCTTCAGCGTCATTACTTTGCCAAGATTCTATGTTTGTCGGTTTGAAGATTTGATGGCACGCGAGGTTCCACGTTGCCAGCAGAACAGGATACATGTATATCCGATATAGTAGCATGAATTAGATAACGAAAGTGTGACAAAACCTTTCAGTCTGTTCAATGTATAATAGACAGCTTCATGGGCCGGTATCATAATATAGCGGTCAGTGTTGCGATGTTTTGCATTTAGCACTTAATATTTCCGAGATATTGTCAGAGAGACTGCACTCAAATAACAAGAAAAGCAAATGAAACTTTTAAATCTAGAGGTAACCACAAGGCATTCCACAAGGATGGAATACCAGTCCTTGTGAAAGCTCTAAATCGCCTCAAATAAAAAATCGTGTATATCTAAAATAATACTGTTTTTACCTATAATCATAAATGTACAAATAACAAAACATTAAACACAGAGACAAACCTATAACTACAATTCCTGACTTGGGACTGGCACATGAGATATATGGCGGAGTTAAAATAGTTTAGTGCGTACCCGACACTCTGCAAACGTGTGGTCAAAGAAAAAACAAAAAGAAGTAACCGACGAATTTAAAAAATCAAACAAGAAGTCAGCCAATCTTTCTTAAGAGTACCTTTATTACAAAGATATCCTGAACAAAAATACATGCAAAAGGAAAATACATCTCCAATGAATGTTTGCGGTTACTGAAAGCAAGCTCAGGGTGAGACATATGATGATTCGGCATCAAGCCTCTCAACATGAGATGTCATCAAACTCAGCTGTTTGGTTAAAGAGAAATGTGAGACAGTAGTAGAAAACCCATAAGATCTGAAATGCATATATTTCAAAAAGATAAGACAAATTCGAAACAAACAAATCGGCAAATTGTAACCAAACCCCCAAATAAAAAAGCAACTTGACAAGTAGTCATTCCAGACATCTAGCCGTTTGTTGTTAGAAATACAGTGTTATTTGTGACAGAATAAAAGGAACCACAAAAATCGGACGTGGTCTGCTATAATAAAAGGACAAACTTTTTGCGGGTTTGGGTTGTGGGTGTGGATATTTCAATGAATGTAATCATTTTTCTAATTTCTTCATTTTTATAAACTTACATTTACGATGAAAATTTAAAAACACCATATAATTGGATTAAGCTCATAATACTTAAAGATAATTTAACAAAGTTTTGACTGTATAATCTGATTTTTTATTTAATCAAAATAATTATTCCAAAGAAAGTAAAAACAATAACAACATTCTTTTTAGACAAGATTTATCCACGACAATTTATAACAACCTACAGCTTTGCCTCGCCATCATATGATAAGCAAGTTTTTCTTGATAGAGACTAGAGCCGTCTTATACTGCTAACTCTAACTTCAATGAAAGTGTATCTTACATTAAGGTTTTAAAGTAAGCATGTCGTTATCAAAGTATGGATGCAATTGTAGATTTTTGATCAAACTAGAAATATTTCATTTAACATTAGCAAAAATTCAAGAATGATCAGCTGGAAGTTACCGTTAACTGCTTTTGAAAGCTATATTTGAGCTGGCTATTACAACCTTGCCATTCGTTCCCGTCGTTTTTCTGCATGTTTCGCAAGAGCTATGAACAATTAACATGAAACTGTTGTACTGGTACATGTATCAGTTTTTACCGACATTCGGAGGAAACAAAGAAAAACTGCCTAAATCCACTATGTTTGAACAATTTTCATCGGTTTGTTCTCGCTTATAATTTCAGGTGCATCGACATTAAATATTTTATTATTTCAACTCACGATACACAATAACATCATTCATAAGAGACCAACAACTACAGAGAGCATGACTAGTTTTCAGTCTTGCTGCAAAAGAGGCGCATATTTATGACGAAGGATTGATAGGCATATCTATGTTTTGTTTTAACATTTCCGACTGATATGGATTGCCTAACAGCTTTCAGAACCTAACTGACTACAACATATTTTACTGACCTTTGTATTGTATAAAAAATCATTACATAAACTGCCATGAATAAAAAAAACAGTAAAACATTTATTTGATTGTTGTTTAATCATCAAGCAAACTGATCAAAGTCTCATCTCCTTTTTCTATATTCAAGCAGTCACAATAATATCATACGCAGGAGTCTACACGTCACCGAGACAACAACATAAATGTATAAATTATAGACGTATACGGGTTGCCCAAAGGTTTTCAATAATTGACACATAAACGCCCCAAAACAAAATATGATGCTTATCGAATGTGACAACTATCAGTCAAATAAGTAACAATGTAAAACAAGTTACACTTAAACATAACAGCAACGACATTCACTGGATAACAGGTTCTTAGCTTTGGACATAAGCTGGCGGGATAAAACATGTTTTTGAGTACTCATTCCTCTCCCTAACCTGGGCCATTGTGTGGCAACACGACTTCAAAAACATCTGCATAAGATTTAACTTTTAAAGTCGATACATATTACAGACAATTACGAATTAAACAAGAGACAAGATGTACCGACCCCGAAAAAGCATTCGCTGCTTCTGACATCTAGTGCTAAAGCCAAACACTGTGGATAACAAACCTGGTTCTCTTAATCAAACAAATCAATTAAACACGTCCGGTAGGATTTGGTGAAAATATATCATTTTAAGCCCAAGAAAACATGGTAATATGCAAGTGCCAAAAATAAAGAGTATTGACATCATGTAAGGCAAACATTTAGCTGACTTCATACAGATCCTTCTGCAGAGAAAAAAGGTTTGCTCAATCGTTTGGTTTCACGTTTCGCTATATTGATAATGTTTTTTCACTGAACAATGGTGATTTATGTTGACCGCATCTATCCAGTTAAACTTGAAGTCGAGGATACTACAGAAACAGGAAGGTCTGCTTCATACCTTGACTAAAACCTAGAAATTGAGAGTAAGTGAGGGTTAAAGACTAAACTTTACGACAAGAGAAAAGACTTTGATTTTTGCGTTGTGACTTTTAGTTGTCTATCAACATTGCAGCCGCACATTCATACGGAGTGAATATTTCTCAGTTGATACTCTACTACTGGAGTGTGCTTCCTTTCAAGATTTTATTGATAGAGGGTTTATGCTGACAAGAAAGATACAAATAAAATACAGGTTTCTCAAGATTAAGGTCATCACTCTGGAAATGTTTTTGGTCGTCATCATGATTTGGTTAACTGGTACAAAATGTACATTTCACAAAAGACAACAAATCCGTTCCCACACCGGTTGTATCTAACATCAATTGCGAATATAAACCCGCTTTGTCTACTAACACAACGGGTGCCACTAGTGGAAAAGGAGTTGCCTACCGTTCCGAATCATCTGAATTCACACTTGTTTTTGTAAGGTTAGGGTTACTCTCGTTTTAATTTTCAATGTAGTTTTGTGCGTACTAGTTGTGTCTTTCGTTTCTTTTTTTTTGTTGGCCACGGTTTTTCTGTCTTCTGATTAAACGATTTCTGTCTGCCCTTTTAATTCGGTATCTTCAAATTCTTTATGAAACAAAATATTAACTAAAATTATTTTAGATCTAAAGGAATAGGGTCAACCCGAGTAATTTTTCATTCAATATCGCGCCTATAATTAAATTACCTGTTTCTTATTTTAATCTTATTTTATCAGGACAGGTAAATTACCTTGATAATAGACTAGGGCTATTGTTAAAAGTGTACTTTACTTGTAGGCATGGGAATAATGTGATATTTTAAATTTAAAATACAATATGAAAAACTGGAATAAAAAAGAGAAAGATGGCAACATTTAAAAAATGTCACCTGCAGGATTTTAACTCGTCCCGAAAAAATAATTTATTATTACAACTGTCTTTACCACAGGACCACACTGGACATAATGTGAAGTAGGATTTTAAACATCAAAGTACGGTCAAGTTTTTTCGGAAAAAGATTTTTTTCGGTATGGAGGACCTTGACCACCAAACTAAATCTTTTTACATACACAGATAGTCTGATTGCGCCATACTCTTTTCTAGTTGTGAAGGTCCTTTGGTAAAAATGTTAAAATTGCCTTTTTGTCCATTTTAAAAAAAAATTTCCATTTAGAACATTTAGAATCGCATTTTGACAAAATATTATCAACAGGTCATTTTACTTACCGAATGTTTTATTTTTTTTGTCGAGTAACAAACAATTAGAAAATTACCTCTCTTTTAAGTGAAATATTTTCCGGGGAAATTGGCCCAACCTCTTATTGTTTTGAGAGTCATTGTTGATTCCAAAGAAGACAATAATCAAACATTTTAAAATAAATTTTTAAAGAAAACTTGTATGTATCAGATATTCAAGTTACTGATAAGTCTCAATGGATAGTGTTAAAATTTATTAACTTTATTTACCACATTTCAATAAAATTTTGTTTTTGATCAATTTTCTGTAGGTGCAACCAAACATTAAAATTATGTCTTCATGATAGGATATAATGTTTAAACTCATTAATGGAAACGAAATCCTTGCCTCAATAACTGGCTTGTAATAAAAGATTACGGTCAATGAATTTTAAAACATTGCGGCTTAGACGGACAAAACGGACAAGTTGGTTAGTATATACAACGTATGAAGAAGCTAAAGAGACGTTCCAGTCAAGGAAGGGAAGATTTACAATAGGAAATGAGAAATTTCCTCTGTTGTCGTATATTTTAGTTTCAATTTTACCTTGTGAAATCGAATCATTTAATCCAGAAAAGGACAACTGCGGCTCTGCTGAATAGCTTTATTCAAAGTACGTTCTCGAACGCTCCATTGATAAGGGTCAGCTCTGTTAAAAGTGCGAAATTGTTAAAAGAAAATATCTCAAGTCCTCGGAAGGAAATTTTGACAGATGGGACAAACATTTTAAATTACGATGTCGTGTATGAAGCAGAAAAGACTCCTTGTACACGAAGTATCTACTAAATTTAACTCACGTTCTTGTATTAATTGTAATTTCACATTTGAATTATCGGGGTTTACCCTACTCTATATTTGCATACATATTTAAAGAAAGTGTTAAAGTCGGAAACTTAAATTGTTGTATTATTGTAATACTGTCAGTAATTCACTATAATTGTCTACAGGCGTCCTGCATATATTTGTATATTAAGTAAAATGTTACTCTAAATGTGGGAGGAACATCAAAGGAAATGTTTAAACAAAAAATGTGTCAAACAATTTATTTTAAGTTTTTCACAGTCAAGAATGTTGTCATACAAAAAGTATATTTATGATACATATGCAACGTCTCATTTCATGAAATTGGATTAATGTGTTATTTTTTACATTATAAAACTTTTAGTTGTTTCCTTATTTTTGTACAAATTGCAACTATTAATTACGTTAATAACCCAAAATTTACAGTGTTTTCAAGCTTTGTAAGAATACCAAAACATACACAATATGTTTGCATCTGGCACTTTCACAAAGTCAGTGTGTATATCCAGGTGCGGCCTGAAGTCAGTTTTATAGTACAAGTCATCAAAATGTTGAAGGTATTCATGACTGGTAATGCAAAGTATAAGACATCTTTAAACATAAAACAATTTAAAACAAAAATACAACATAAACATACAAATTAACATACTTTCTCGGTACAGGATTCTGCGCCTCGCTGCCATACATACAAATATAGGCACAGAAACCTGGACACAATAATTATATACAGATATGATATAAACCCGTATAACAAGGTTTACCGGACGAAACCAGATTTGAACTAGACAAACTGTGAGCAACGCTCACCAAACGGAACCCCCCTTTTCCACAACGAGCGGCAATGACAAAGTCCTGTTTTATTATGGGGAGCCCCAAATAAAGTTTAGAACAAAAATCGAAATACGTGTTCTACAATTTCAAAATGAGTAATAAAGAGATTCGGTGAAAGTTTCACTGAAATTATTCTGAAAGGAGTTTGGGTAACAAAATGGTATCCTCTATGTGTAGCTATAACCAGGTATTAAGGTTTTATATGGAAACCCCAAATATAATATAAATAAAAAATACAAGGTGCACAATGACATTATATAATAAAGAGCCTATGTGTTGCTATGGCAGGTTCAATGTTTTGCTATTAGAAACCTTAAATGCAACTTGAATATCTGAACAAAGCCATTTGGAACTAAATGTTTCTTGAAATTTCGAATTCCTAATTACTTGGGGCGAACAATCGGAAGGACGGACGAAATTTATCCCTTTATACCGCTCGTTTAAGAAAGCGGGGGTATAATTAATGAGTAACTTAATAAGTTACTAATAAATGATTTTTAATTTACATACATTTCTAATTATATGATGTGATCATATCTTAATGACGAATTGCAATCTCCAAACAAAAAGCAGCTAACAATGATTAACCATTTCGTTCGACTTTGTTTATTCATGCATGTTCTTGTGACACCCTGGTATCGTTCGACTCGTTTATCCATCCACGTGCTGGTGAATACGTTATTGTTTTCTTATAGCATTTCAGTTTAACTGGAAGATAAATACACCTTCAATTAATCGTATATTCATAGATCCAACGACGACCACAAAAGAGGACCTTACATATTGTCCCTCATGATTGTTCAATCATCCAGTATCAGCCCATGAGCATTTAAGAATAAAAGTCGTTCTCTCTGCCAACACAAATTATCGCATGTTCTCTGGTAAAACAAACTATAATAACTTAAGGCATGTTGCTTTCAACATTAATGATATTTACATCAGATAATGTATTAAAAAGCGAATTTCATCTGGAAAGTATAAGTAACGTAAATATCGTCAAGTAAAACATGTTGTATGAATGTTTCGCTGAATGTCCAGAATTGGCATTTTCATCTGTTGTTGACGATAACTTATTTGTGCCTGTAATGTAAAATTGTAATAAATATGAAACAATTAAAAAAAACATCACGTATATGTAGGTCCTAAAGTAAAAACTACACACTGAGACCTGTCACTTGTTGCGAACCACCGAGCTATTATGGAGAGTTCAGGTAAATGAAATAGGTAAACTTCATGAGGGTTGTCGAGCTGTACTACTGTAAGCATAACGCTTTTGAATGTACAACCCGTGTAAAAGATCCAAGTTGTAGGTTTCTTGGCCTCTACAAGGGGACAAATTCTCTAGTAGCACCTAAATCTCGGCTTTCTTGGTTTTCGCCATATTTTGTCCCACCCTCATTTACACAACGTAGTTATTATCTGAATATACGTGAAATTATATATAATCTGCTGTAAAAAATTATATTGAAAAATTGAAAGATGGGTGTGAAATTAAAGGCGGCTGCATCAAAGTCCAAAATCTCGAAGTCTACAGCAGGGGCCCATTCCCACTTCTTGTGACGAGCACCAAATCACCAAAACGATTTGTGCACATGTCAAATAATAAGCCAAATACCATAATGTTAATAAATCCACAATGTAAACAAAATAATAAATAATAGATAATGCACCACCATAAATTCTATAACCCCGTTGATCCAATTTACCTCGAAAACTGTAGTAGGAAAAATGGATTATAAAACTTTAATGGCTTGTGTAATGAGGAATCGTGAATATATCAAACATAAGTTACACATATTGGACAAAGGGTAGTAATGTAAATTATTGAAAGTCCACCTGTCCCTTGGACTACATTCTTTTCGAAAAAATATATAAAAAAGGTGTTTATAATAAATACATATAACATTTCATAAAAAGTGTACGTCATTGTTTGATAATTATCACTAAGATACTGGATTTATATCTTTACATGCACACTCGTTACATAAGAGTGGCATTCAACCATTGTTAAGAGCATTGTGTATAGATCTCGTTTTTCCTGGGTTTTTTTTGTCATCTCCTTGAAATCTTCTTTATTATTTACCTACGCTTCAGACACTTTTAAGTAATATAAATATTGCATACAGTTGACATTTTACTATTTGTTTCCTTTCATTTGGCATAAGCTTAAATGTATCGTTATAATTTTCTTCCTTACACCGGTAGTTTCACTGAAATTCTATCAGAGAAATTTCCTAATGACGGGTGTTCATCACGCCAAAAGATATTGAATTCTGATCATTAATTTTGATTAAACAATAATTCATTTCAATGTCTCTTATCTTCAATAGAGTGCAATTGTCATATCCTGTTCTGTTCCGACAGCGGTTAAAGACTCAATGTATTACTCAGAATGACTATTGTTATACTTATTGATTTATACCAGAGATTCTGAACGTCAATATTTGGAGTACTTTAAAACTAGATAACTTCAATGTTCAGCAAATAATTAGTAATGCTGGACAATTCATTAAGGTGAACGCATTAGTAAAATTAAAACGAAAAAAAATAATGACACAGACAGTGATAGATTTAACTATATGTGTCACGGAATCCTTGGTTGCTAAGTCAAAAAGGTAAAAAAAAAATGTAGAATGTCATTTACTGTTGATTTGAGATAAAATTTGCTCAGTCGTATACAAAATTTGCGGGGTTTGCAAAACTTCTTTGGGAAAAAGATATGCATAACGCTTTTTGTATAAGGGAAATGAAGTGCTTTGATTAAAAACTAGAGGCTCAAAATATTGGCCAATCAGAAACAGAAACCGACTGGCCAAAATCCATAGATGTTAACTGTCAAATATTGTACCATCTTACCAAGAGTTTTCAGGGATTACTCAATTATCACCCAATCAGTCATTCATAGCGTTCATGTATTAAATCTAATCATGAAGAATTAAGGACACTTTATGAAGATCCTTGTGTAGAAACTTTATGACAAATATTGTTCCATTTGTCTAGGCAGTTTCAGAGGAGAAAATATATTTATGTATCAGCCGATTAGAATCAAGAACCATTTATGGCCGCCATATGATTGAATGAGGGCACTGCATATGTGCTGCCTTTTAAATTCAGTAATGTTTGCTACTCTTAGATTGTTGCAGAAAGTCTAACCATCAGTAACCCCTAATAAATTAGAGGATTCACGAAACGACATTATACACATATTATGAATTATATTCAACAGCATAAGCCTTAGTTTATGTGACAACATGTAGCGTAATGCTGAACAAATAAGAACATATTAAAGAAACCAGACAAAACTGTCAATCACAGTACAACAAACATGACGGAAATCTTAATGAACAAGCACTTCGTTTCCCGAACAAACTCCAAAACAATTCCGTTTTCCGATACAGTAAATCACTAATATGACAAGGTCAAATGGTGTCAGTTTATTATTCTGCAAGTAGACAGCGAATAAACACAAGAGTAAAAGTAAATTATCACTTGTACAAATTATACAAAAAAGACGGCCACTGGGGTGTTTACAATATTTAACTGCATTAATATACGTCAATATCGAAATCTGACCTGGGACTTTTCATAAACAACAACCAGTCTGTATAGCATTCCGGGAACACAGAAGCAAGATCCTAACATTTGTGCCAATGGGTAAATAAAAACTATATGTGATTCAAACGCACTAAAAGTTTATCTAAAAAATAAAAAAGCATACTTGGTGACAATAACTATTAAACGTTATAAAAATAAACATAAATACAAAACAGGATAAATATACATGCAATTAAACTGTGGTTTCAATAGAGCAAGCGAGTGGGGTTATCACAAACAATTCACCAAAGTTTGGTTCAAATGAAGCAAGTAGTTGCAGACGAAAAATTTTTTAATGAATATCATATTGGGTCGTTCGGCTGAGGCGAGGGTGTTTTGTGGTTTTCGGCTGGGGTTATTGGATACAATTCTAAAATAAAACCCACCAAACGACCATTCATCAAAAGTTTGTTTCCAATTGAACAAGTAGTTCCAGACGAGAAAATTTGTTGATGAATTTTCCATTGGTCCTGTGTTCAAATAAGTTTACCTGAGGGGGGCATTTTAGTTGGCTGTTTGTGTCATCGGATATAACTATGAAAGGCACCCACATTCCACCAAAGTTTGGTTCTTATTAAGCAAGTAGTTTTAGACCAGAAAATTATTTAATGAATTTCCTATAGGGTCCTATGTTAAACGAAGTTCGGCTGAGATGGTCATCTTTGTTGGCAGATGGGGTCATCGGATAATTCTGGAAAGGACCCAATTAAAGACCATTCCATCTTAATTGTGGTTTCAATAGAGCAAGCAGTTCTAACTGAGAAAATTATAAATGAATTAACCATAGGGCCGAAATTAAGTTCGGCTGTGGTAGCCATCCAGCTTTGCAGGCGGAGTCATCGAATAGTTCTGAGCCTGGCCCACCTGGTGACAATTTCACAAAAGTATGGTCCTTATTTAGCATGTAGTTCCAGACGAGAAGATTTTATTGGAATTTCCCATTGGGTCCCATGCTAAACTAAGCTCGGCTGATGCGGCCATCTTGATTGGCGGGTGGGGTCATTAAATATTATTCTGAAATAATTATGAAAGGAAAACAACCCAAAACCATTCCACAAAATTTGGTTCCAATTAAGCAAGTAGTTCTAGATGAGAAGATTTATCACTGAATTTCCCTTAGGGTCCTATGTTAAACTTAGTTCGGTAGAGTCGGCCACCTTGGTTGGAGGATAAGGTCATCGGAAACTATTCTGAAAAATCATCTAACGACTACCACCAAATATAAAAATAGGAGATTTGGCATGACAGTCCATGAGACAGTCGCCAACCAAATGACAGTAAAGTTTAAACTTCTACAGGCCCTATTACGACCTTCACCCATAAGCCAGAGTCCATATCATAAAGGAAGCTGTAAAAGGCCCCGAAATACAAAATGTGAAACTATACATATAATACGACAATCGACCTAATCTAATGCAAAAATAGTGAACATTTAACAATAAATGACTAATTAAAAAACGACAACCACTGAACTACAGGTTCCTGGTTTGGAACAGGCACATTAGTATGTGATTAAGTTGAACCAGTTTGTGTGCACTCAACCCTCACCGTTTAACTGTGGGTTCAGTGACAAAACATGAAACAGATAGTCAAACACCAAACACATAAAAAAACAGAAACATTGTCCACTGGAGCTACAGGTTCCTGACTTGGAACAGACACATTTGGAATGTGGCGGGGTTAAACCAGTTGGTGAGCGCTCAACCCTTCCCTTAACCTGGAACAATGGTGTGACAAAACAGCAATAAAACACACTATAAAAGTCGGTTGAAATAGATTTAACATTTGAGATCGATACTGAAAACCAATAACAAATATAATTAAAACTTAATGCAAGATAAAAAAAAGTATCGAACTCAAAACTGTACTCGCAGTGGCTGTTAAAACCCCAAAAGCAACCGTTCAGGATATCAAGTTTTCTTTCACTACGGTGTCAATATAAACACGTCAAATTTGATTTAGTGTCTAAATATCATGAGTCAGAGAAAACCTGGGTTGTGCAAATGCTAATAGAAAATATACATAGGCAGGAAGAAGAAAATGTTATAACAAATATAAAGTGTTTAGTTCCGTATTAAGCTATTAACAAGAAAGTCAATATCAGTACCAATAAAAACCCTATTTAAAGATGTTTTAATAATGCTGTGACGATATCCTTTACGGATAAGTGTATTTAAATGAATTTTAAGACCATGTTGGTAAAGTCTGGCATAAACTGGCCTGAGTTTTGAAGAAGATTATTAGAAGCCAACCCCTGCTCTATTTTTATAACGGCGGCAATGTTGGTTGACCGATTAATTCTGAAAAGGGAACATTTAAGGAACATTCCACAAAAATTTGGTTCAGATTGGCCAAGTGGTTTCAGAAGAGAAGATTAAAACAAATTTGTGGTCGTACAACGGATGACGCGCGTTCGACAGATGCAAAGTGATGATAAAAGCTCACATTGTTTAAAAGGCCAGATGAGCTTAGACAATTAACCATCAAAAATACAAGTGAAATGAAGCCCACACAATCAAAAAATACCAACTAAGTTTAGTTTTCTTAATTGTTTTATGACATTTGTTGCATTTATATGTTCGGTGATCATGATAACAAATAAAATCTTTTATTTTGTAAGCCTACATGCATATTACATATACTGTCAAACCCCAGCATTTTTAAGCGAATATTGAAGCAATTTTCCGTATATATACAGCTTTTGTGCAAGTTAAAATATGAGACCACACTTGTATAGTTTTGAAAATATTCATCCTCTTAAAACATTTTCTTCAGTTTGAGTAAGCATTGTATTGGGATTTGGTTCGATCGACCTAGATTAAAATGAATATCGGCAAGTCTGGAAGGAACGAATGTTCTTTAATATCTGTCCAAAGTTACATACGCTAAGGTATTCAATCAGAATAACTAAAGTTTGAATTAAACCATATCTGAACATAAAATATTTAATTGAAACAATTTCCCTTTCAGTTAATGCTTTGTTGTCCATCAATATCATAAAATTTGGGTTCAAAGGATACAATTTATCAAAGAAAAACTACTGTTTCATTATAACCTTGTCACAAACGCTGCAAATTTGTTGATGATGCAGTTGTTCATTTAATGTCGATTTAATGTTTTTTCAAATTAAATTGATTAATGTTGCATGGATGGCAAAGATCATTTTCAATTGCGTTTCTTGCAATCCTAAATCAAATATAAAGTTACATTGAAGAAATATGTGTAAATTTCCGACGATTGCAGTTACAAAATAAACATGAAAAACTGAATTTGAATTCCTAGTTACATTGAATTTATGTTTTGTCAAAAGTTGAAACTATTCACAGCCAACCTTAAATCTCTAAAATGAAACATGAACCACAGTTTTTCACTGTCCTTGCTCGCACAAACTCAACATGTGAAAACCTTCCAACAGTCGAGTTTACATAACAAAGGCTTTACTTGTCTTTTCACAGATAAGGTACCCTTTATTAAGACACAACTTAATTTCTGCCAATGGCTTTTTTACAAAATTACAGTGTGTTGTTGTCGCAAAGAAACATTTTTCACAAATTTCTGCTCCTACTTGTGTAACACACTAGCATTTACATTAGGGTCTTGTTGCAAGCATACAGCAGTATTATTGCAAATGTATAGTTTGCTGTTAAAAATATAAACTTTACTAAACTATAAAAGACGGAAATAACTATTACTATAACATCATATAATCTGGAATTTTTTTTGGTAGGATTTTCTTTGAATTAGATAAGCACTACATCAACATTTACAGAATACGCTTCATTCAAATACAAAAGTTTCTCTACATATCCAAACTGGTTATGTTTTAAATCACAGTATTGTAATCGAAAGAATTGGCTGTTGTCTTGTTCGGGAGCCGATTTGGAGATAAGTTGTATTGATAGTGTGTTCTACAATTTAGTACTGTCAGATTAGTTGGATACCTGCCACACAAGCTCTTCATTTGTCTATATAGTTGATTTTTCATCATTAATCTAAATAAAACTTACAAACAACAGAAAATTATCATATATTTTCTTTCTTGTCAATTTAAGTTCATTGATCTCTGTATTCTTAATTCTTACATAGAAGTTTGTTTTCATTTTCAAGTATTTTACAAATCAACTGTATAGTGAAATGAAAAAAGCACTTACAAGCTATGCTTCTTACCTGCTCTTTTCCCGTGTTCTTTCTCTGCTGTGGAGAATGGTAGAAGGAAAAAGAAAGATTAAGATTCATGTAGATATGTCAGTATTCTATATTTTCAAGTACGCTTACTGGGAAATTTTTACTACAGAACATAAACATTACTTGAAATGAACATACTAGTATAGCAAAACAAAATTCACAATATTTATTTAAACATTGGTAAACTTGTATTTATTTCTCTTTATCGCGTTCACTGTTCACTTTTTAGCAAAGAAAACTCGTCACCAAGAGAACATTGCTTACGATTTTTACTTATTTAAAATCTTCAAAAATTGACTTGATTGGTTTGAACGAAAATATATCCGTTGGAAGTAGTATCCACAACCTAGCTGGACAAAAAAGGAAAAATTGTATGTATTAGTTAAATTGTGCTCGGCTTTAGTGGTGGCATTTGCGGTATATGATATGACTGAGGATTATCCAAATGTAACACAAAATGAATATCGTTTTAACCCGACCATATTTAAGGACATTACTTACTATTTAAAACAGACACATCTAAACTAGTGGTATAAAAGTCGTCCATTGCGAAACTTCGGCAGACATATTTGCCTTTATCCGAAAATACACTGTAGTCTACTGTCAATTCACTAACGAGCATTCTGCCAGGTACATCAGGCACATGATCAGTAATGTGCAATCTGGACTGCCATCTTGGATCCCGTCCTCGAATCATGTGACCGTTAAAAAACCAGTCTATGGCTGATGGTGCTCTGATACCACCAGTTGCATTGCATACTAATTTTATTGGATCATGAAGGTTAACAAATGTAGTACCATACATCGATATTGCTGAAAAATATGAATTTCTTTTCTAAATAAAGAATAAATTCAGAAACGAAGCGTTGTATAACATTTTAAGTTGTTTACCGAGTTATTGTCAAACAAAAAATATATCCATGAGATTACACCTCCAGATGGAGAGAGTGAACGACCTGTGTGTGGTTTATCCCGCAATTTCACATGAAAAGATTCATCTTCATTTGTCAAACGTTTGAAGTAAATGAACTCTACAATATTAGTACCTTAAGAAAAAGAGTATGGGTGTATATTTTTATTTTCAGAATGGCGGCTTGATATATCGGTATATGAACGTGAATAGTAAATTAAATCAAATAAAAAGGTCGGATTTAAAATCGTTCTACAGAGTTCCATTTAATAAAGAAGATGTGAATAAAAATGTGTAGTAGATATTTTCCCTAATGATCGAAATAGAATTCTAAGAATCGATATTTTAAAAAGGCAGCCATCTTAACCCAAAGGGTAAAGATCCAACAATACCACGAACAGAAATATAATTAAACTGGCGACAGGACGTAGCAGTTCCTTTATCAATTTCATATAAATGAAATTACATGGAAGCACTGCAGGGTATTTTGTTGTTATTTGATAAAAATAAAGTATAATTGTTAGCCGATACCGATATTTCTATCATTATAATGAAAAGTAAATGTCGAAAATCAAACGGAATAAGTATAAATGTAAGTTTTAAAATGGATTGTGAAATTAATGTTACCGAGTCTGATAAACAGTTTTCAAGGTTACGCTTTGGATAGATTTTGCACTAGTCAAAATTACGTTATATTTCGAAATGCACCGAGTTTATCTATAAGTAACAACTGATCATTCTGCCTT
>JAULBM010000027.1:2798713-2809612 GCA_032357055.1 Geukensia granosissima | reverse complement strand
TAGATAAATTTTATCTTTTCAGGAAATTCACCTTTAATCGATGATGTATATTCCATGGATATTGTAGGCACATTGGAGTCAATGTCATCCCTAACTGCTTCTGTAGGATGTATGCTATAGGCATGCAACTTCATGGCAATTTTTATTTAGATACCAATTATTAAGAAAATAAAAACTTGAAGATAACTTACACCATAAGTAAGATATTCTTTCTAACTTGAAAGCTGTCCACCCTGAATGATCTTTAAAATTTGCATCTGAAACATGCATTTTATTTAAATGCAATGTCATAAGTTTGATTTAGATATCAAATATAGTTTCTGAGAAACAAAAACTTGGTCCCAACTTCCAATGGAAAGCAAACTTTTCAAGTTTAAAACTGGTTCTTCTGAGTGACCTTGACCTTAGATTCACCAACATTTGTATCTGTAACATGTGTGTAACACCAATGCAATTTCATTTCATTTAGGCATCTAACATAGTTGCTGAGAAAACAAAAATTTCATTTTTGGCAGATTTTCAAAGTAAAAAAATATTCCTAAATGACCTTCTAAATTTTAATGCATATGGTGCTCAACATTCTGCCAAGTTTTATGAAGCTTATCTTGTAAAGTAACTGAATAAATAGAATCTTGGATGTAGATGATGAGGACTGAGGCAATTCCAATAGTCCACCTTTACTTCCTAAGGCAAACAAAAAAAATTTAATAAATAAATCATTTTTTGATGAGAAGAAATAAGATCAAAATTCACTTAGTCTTATGTTAGAGTGTAGAGTTGTGGCAACCAAGCTAAATAACTGAAAGGCACCAAAAGTAAAATTCTGGCTGGAGACATGCCAAGAAATTTTTCCATATTGTGTAAAATTGACCCCAGATTCTGAAAAATCCTCATATGTTCAATGTTAAAATAAGTTGTATCGTGGCAGCTTTGTTTCCCTTTTACATCAAAATTTCAATTTTGGTCTTTGACCAAACAATGATCATTTATAATATCTAGAGGCTCAGGAGGCTGATTCTGTATGGCTCACCTTACATTTGGCAAAAAAGTTTCCAAGATTTTTTAAAAAAATCAGCAGATCAGAAAGCATAATTTATTTGTGGCAGCTACATTTAAACTCTGATCAATACAAAATGAGGAACTTCAAAAAAGCTTCCACAGCTGTTCTAAAATAAATATTAGCCGTTTCAGAACATTTTTAATGTTACCCCGTATCAGAAACAAAAATGCTCCATGGCAGCCATGTTCAGTTTCCTATAAGGACAAAATGAAGAAACTTCATAAAGGACCTTCCACAGATGCTCCATATAAAATATAAATCCATTTAGCCAAGCAGTTTCGGAGAAGACTTTTTAATGTATCAGCCAATCAGAAACAAGATCATTCATGGCGGCCATGTTTTTGTCTGATCAGGACATAACAAGGAAACTTCATAAAGGACCTTCCATATCAAATATTAATCCATTTGGCCAAGTGTTTCAGAGGAGAAGATCTTTAATATTTTTTTAGCTAACCTGAAACAGGAATCATCCATGGGGGCAATGTTTTTCATCTGATCCGGACAAAATGAGGAATCTTTATAAGAACCTCCCATAGATGCTCCATATGAAAAATTAATCTGTTTGGCCAAGGGTGTTCAGGAGAAGATTTGCAATGTATCAGAAAAAATAATCGTCCATGGCAGCCATGTTTTTAGTCCAAATGGGACAAATGAGGAAAATTTATAAAGGATGCTCCATATTAAACATTCATCCATTTAGCCAAGCAGTTCTAGAGAAGAAGATTTTTAATGTATCAGGCAATCAGGAACAAGATATCGGATACATGTAAAATGAGGAATCTTTATAAGAACCTCCAATAGATGCTCCATACCAAATATTAATCCATTCGGCAAAGTGGTTTCAGAGGATAAGAGTTTTTAATGTATCAGCCAATCAGAAACAAGGATGCCATGTTTTTTATCCAATCAGAACGAAACAAAGAAACTTTGTAAAGGACCTTCCATAGATGCTTCCTGTAAACAGACCCAATTTTGCCGACATCAAAATAAAGCGGAAATGGGAAGCTTAATTCTATGTGTAATAAATGATGCAATACAGGAAAATTCCCAGTTTTTGAAAAACGGAAAAAATCAGGTCTGTGTAAGGTTGGGTTCCATTTGGCCTAGCAGTTTCAGAGGTGAAGATGAAAATGTATGGATGAAAAGTGAGGACAAAAATTCACATGGCCTTAGGCCAGGTGAGCTAAAACAAGTCGATATGTGTCCAATGGACACTATGCCCTGCCAATGATTAGAAAAGTTATGAAATACAATTAATGCATGTAGTATATTGCTGACTTTAGATATTATTTTTACCAAAGAAAATAGTTAAGAAAAAAAATGTATTTTTTTCTGTAGAAGCTATCCATATACAAGATTTTATAATGATATCACAACTTCTTGAAAAACTTCCTAAAACCTTTTGGGACGGACGTACGGTCGGACGGACGGACGCACAGACCGAAGAACTATATGCCCGGCCTGCCTTGCAGGCGGGGCATAAAAAGTTTTCTGATGTCAACAGGTTTGTCAACCCAAACTGTCCAAATGTCATTTAAATTGATTTTGGCAAATGGCATATAGATTTGGAAGCCTATATTGTTTTGTCGTACCACACATACTCTTAGTAATGTTAAGTTACATTATATCTGTATATCAATTTAAGTTTTTGAAATATTGTGGAGGTGTTTATTTAGTCTCCATTCTACCGTCAAATTAATTTGTATAATTTACCGACTTATAAAGGCACACCTTTCGTATTTCTGCATTGTTCATTCATTACAATGTAGTTGTTCAAACACGTAAAGGTTATGCACAGCCTTTAGAAGTTGAATACTTCTTTCATGGTGACCTTTATGACAAAAGAAAACCTCAAACCTTTTTATATTGTTGAGAAATTAATACTGAATATTATGTGTTGTTATAAAGAGGAGTCTCTCATCCATCGTGTGCGTTGTTAGTTCAACCGAAAACATTAAGTATTGCAACAGGCGTAGTGACTTTCTCCCATAGCTATTGGATTAATTCGATAACTCACTACAGGGGCATATTTATTTCATGCACAAAATTGTCACTTTGATGTGGAGAGAGTAGGCGAATCTTTGTGGTTTATTATGTACTTTGATAAAGACTTTACTTTTTGTGACATGATTTAGATAAAATATTTATTATTTAACAACTTTAGTGATTTTATTTCAATTTCGAAATTTCGGATGTATATTAAGCTCGATACATAATGAGGTATTTCAGGTAAGTGAACATAATTTGTATAAAGTAAATCAAGAAGGCCAAATTTAACCATTTTTTATTTTTTATTTCAGTGAATTATATTTAAACTAAATGTACCGACGAGACATGTCCCATTAGAAAGATATATGTCTCAATAACTGCACTTGAATACTGCCATATTACATAAGAATGTTCGAATCTATGAGATAAGAATTCGTCTTGTATATCGTTTGATTTGTATGATTTTTAGGTTTTTTACTGCTTTTTTTCCATTGGTATTAAACAATATAAACACAAACTGTTATTCTAGGCAAAAGTCAAAAACTCATGTATGTGACTTATAGAATGAAATGACATCAACGATGATTACTATTTGAGTTTTATCATCTACGAATTAAAACGGCTTTTTATAAATGAAGATACGACATAACAACAGTGTTTGTAAATATTCAAATTAGGTATTCCAATTTTATATTCATTTTATGATTTCACCAAATTGTGTGCTTTAACATAAATTGGTAGATTTCTTTAATATGAAAAACCTGTATTATACTATTAATATTATATCTGATAGAAAGATGTTACTAGTTATTTGGTTGGTTTGGTGAGCATAATATATCCATATCGTTAAAGCTTAAAGTGGCGAAATCGTTTAAGGGCTATACAATTACTTATCATATTTTATAAACTGAAGATCAGTCGTGTAACACTGTCCCCTATAGCTGAGTCTGGACTAAAATGATCTGTCGTCATTACTGTATATACGTCTAGAATCAACCTACTTGTATGTATTGTAAAATATTATGCTTAATAAAATAGATGAGTAAAGTCATGTGGCCTAATGAACATATTTCTTTGAAACTATATATAGGTAATCCTTTGAAATTTTTCTTTAAATATTTTTTTCAAAAGTTCAGATATTCATTTATGAATAGATAATTTAGTATCTTGCTTAATGATCACTAGCCCTTTCCTCGGCTTGCGCGCTTGACCGAAGGTTCTTCAATAATGATAAACTGCGCTTGTTCGTCTATACTCACATTTTTTACCAATTTGAATTATATATTGTCGTATTTTTTTGGTAGGGGAGGGGTCCTTTTATAAAACAGTCTAGTATGCCAGTCAGTCGTAATTTTTCCAGTTTCAGTTGGTTTTCAGCTTGCCTTTAGTAAGCGGCGCAGATTACATAATGGTACTCTTGATTATCAAATCAAAATAATGCCACAAATACTGTGGCATAGAATTATGCATAAAAAACAGAGGATTTTATTATTATTTTTTTTAATCATAATTAAAGATGCTTTGCGTCAGGCAAATAAATTGTAACTACTGTGAAAGAAAAGTAATGTTTGTATCATACATGACTGATGCACAATTCACATAGTTCTGTCAACTGTTTACATGTAGTAGGAGGAATAATGTAAAACAGGTCTTCATCTACTTATTTTTAATTCCTTGTATAAAAATAAAATTCGATGTTCGGTTGTAAATTCTTCCCACGTATATTCAAATCTTCTAATAGATAATCACCCTACATGTGCTCATTTAGTGTGAAGCATTTAAAAAGCTCTAAAATATTGTGCAGACAAATTTTAATTCTGGTTCATAAATAACATCCGTTAAATAAACAACAGATTTACGCTGCGCTT
Organism: Geukensia granosissima; assembly: GCA_032357055.1. Taxonomy (NCBI): domain Eukaryota; kingdom Metazoa; phylum Mollusca; class Bivalvia; order Mytilida; family Mytilidae; genus Geukensia; species Geukensia granosissima. Next base: position 2,804,695 of record JAULBM010000027.1, on the reverse strand, counting down.
ATATATAGGCCACGTAAACAGATTTACAAACTGTAACCCCCCTCTTCCTGCCTAAGATCCAAATTACATAAAGCCAGTGACAGTAACATTTATTTTCGAAGGAGTCTCAATACTTTACTGTGTTATTTAATATCGTTCATAAATAAGCTACACATAGGCGTAGGACTGATTTTGAATATGGGGACAAACTTCATACATAATCACTGTCCTGTAACTACTAGACTTGTAATTCATTATAGCTCAGAATATGTCAAGTTGTAACTGATTAATACTTGAAAGAAAGTAAGAAAGCAAAAACATAGTTTTTAAGTATCTCCCGGCTTTAACTGAGGAGGTTATTGCCCCCATACCCCTCCGTTTCTACGCCCATGCTACAATTTCATAAATGCAATATTTAGCATCACATGAACTCCGTCTGAATTTAAGTTTATTATTGAGCAGAGTGGAACTTGTTACAGTTAATTTTGCTGTATGCCAGGTGTGATGTTCAAACTCGACTTCCCATTTCATACAAGTATTTCTCTCACACTGTCGGTTCCCATTGAACAAACAAAACAAATTATGTTCATTGTGGATTTAATCATTTGATATTTTTAATACACCTGATTTCATAAAATGTGTCGTTTTGTTTGTGTCTTTCTTTTCGTGTTATCTTATTTCCAGTTAACTTTGTTGCAACATATATAAAATAAGTCGGTTATCATCGCTACTTAGGAAGTAAACGTGTATTGGATGAGGAAAGGGAACTAAATAATAGTACACGTAATAATAACAGGACGCCGAATGAGTTGGCGTGCATCATGCTCATTGTTATTGGAAACAATATACATGTTAAGTTTCATTAAAAAATCCCAAATATTTTCTTTTCTCCTCTGAGACATTCGTAAACAGTTACGCCTACATTTTGCATTTCTGACATTTAGATATTCTTAAAGATTGAATATACAGGCGTAAATATTACATTGATAGATTAAACTTGTTATGCCATCTTCAGACAGGTGCTAATTGAAAAGATAAAATTGAAGATTAATGGAAGAAGAGTGGTTATTGCAATTGTTCCATACAATAAAGAAATTCCACGGAGTAGATTAACTGAATCAAAGGTCTACAACATGTATTTGACCATTTGCATCAATCTGTATGTCCTAACTTGTTTTCGTCCTGAATATGTCTGACATATTTCCCACTGGACGTTTATCCAAAATTTATTATTTATTCCTTGACAAAATATCTAAATTTCGAAGTTGACAACTTATGATTAGAAACCCCTAATAAAAGAGTGTTAATTCCTTGTGGCATAATCTGAAAAAAAAAAACAAAAGTGGAGTAGACCAAATTGGAACTTGATTATATTAACCTTTATAGTTAACAACCAAAAACCAACTCTTCAAATCATTCAATTGACGTTAAGGTTATTGATGTTTTAACAAATTAATTGTCGCTTAGTTTACTTATCTGAATAAGACTTTCTTGCTAACAGTTTGCAAGGTTTGTTATCCATTTTGACTTTTTTCGTCAAGTGTACTTTTCTTCCCCTTTTTTGCCCCCAGCATGTCTGATGAAGGTAAAAATAAAAAATTATCAATGTTGAGCAAATGTAGATAATTTTCGTATTCAAGGTAAATCCACAAAAGCGCTTTACACGGAGTTAATTTTGGCTTCTGAATATTTGTTAAGATATGTGAGATGTAGGTCGTGTTTTTCTGACATATTTTCCATATTCTTTCCTTTAAAAATTTCATTTTTTTCTTCAGAGACTTTCTGTTTGGCTCCTTCCTGAAGTAATGAAGTTTGTGATATATATAGGTCTTTGGGTTTATGCAATGCCAATTGTATTCGCATTTATCGCTTATGTGGGAATGCAATGATGTTGCAGTATAAAGTTCAGACGCCATGTTTGTTTTTATACGATCTATAAGAGTTACACTGAAATTTAACTTTGGTTTGTCGATGAAAGTCATAGAAATGTATAATTTTTAATTCTTAGAAGCCGAAGATCTGTCGGATCCACCATAAAATAACGGAAATGTAAATGTCTACATATTAATTTATTGTTAACTTGTTTCCGTCCTGAATATGCATGAAACATTTACCACTGGACATAAAGCATGAAACAATCAATCAATAGTTTATTTCAGTATTTTCGCTGTTTTCCATTAGCATTTTGTTTGCTCGTTATTTTAAGTAAATTTTCAATCCTAGACAATAGATTGACATTTCTTTTGGAAGTTGAAGAAAAAGATTTATCTGACACCACATCGAAAATGTATTCAATTTGTAAACAATCAAAAAGATGTTGATTGATTCATTGTAAGCTGTATAATGTCCAGTCGCTTATATTTCATGCATAATCAAGACAACTATTTGAAAATATGAGAGCAGTATTATTTATGACTGAAGTGAGATCAATAAATATTCCATATATAAAATATATGGGAAGTTTACAATAGGAAAGTCGAAGTCATCCCGTTTGTCGTAAATCTTAGAAACAAGTTTCCCTCTTGGTCAATTTCGAGGAATAAATCTAGGTATGAAGCAGATTTTGTTGAGTCTGTGATCTCCTTGATTTCAAATTCGCTGGGATATATTTGGTCAAATTCCTACTGAACGTAGGATTATTCAATGACAAAACATTATCGATATAGCGAAAAGTAAAATAAACTGTTATGGCCAATTTCTTGTTGTAAGTTCGCAGGAGTTCCCGAATTAATTCTGCTACATACGAGTACAAAAACAAGTCGGTTGGTAAGGACTCACAACTTGTGCCCATTGAAATGCCAACTGTGTTGAATACTCGCCCACCAAACTTTACAAATGAAGTCCAGCATTTTGAGAATATCATTATCCTGTATTTATTTAAACAAACGGTGTGTTCTCTTTCAAAGTAAGACATCTTTTTCCTAAAATCAAATATTTTTATCTTGGATTTCCATTTTGTTTAACAAAACACTAAGGTATCAATTTCCTGAGACGGTCTTAGTGCCCTTATTACTATTAAAACTCTCATTGTTATATCCTGTAATGCTAAAATTCATTTATCAACTTCTTTTGGAGTGTAAAAAATTCAGTAGATGTTTTAGACAAACGAAAGTCTTTCCAAGTTAGGTAGTTATTTTTTTCTACTCTTTATACCACTTTACCACACAAGCTTATTTAGGAAATGTTTTCGAATTCAATCAGTTGATCATTCAAAAAGTCTAGTTGGTCTTGCATATGCTGGGATAAATATAATTCCTTTTCAGCGAAAAATCTTTTAACAAATATACATGGTCTATTGACAGAAAGTTGGCATACCATTGGGAAAAACTGCTCTCCTCGCATTGCAGATTTATTTTTTTTCCTTCAAAACAGGATTTAGTGGACAAGTTTAATAATACTTTTAGATAAATTTTATTAAGTTTAAGCTTTACATAATCCAGAGTTTCAAACATTTGCAAAAGAAATCTATCCTAAAGAATTTACCTTGAATAAATCTAATATCAGTAATGATTTTGATTTGGATTTAAGATTAAACAGGATTGTTTAAACACTTACACTAAAATTATGAAAAAGGGACGATTTTTATTCCTATAATTGGCCTTTCGTTTCTTTATGGGGACGTGTCTTTAGCTCCTTCATATGGGGTTTACATTTCACAGCTAGATCGATTTGCGAGGGTTTGCACAAAAGATAAATGATCTTGATATACATTTTACTGGTTAACCTTTGCAGCAGAGATACAGATCGCAAGCTTCTCAAGACTTTAACAAAATTTAAAAAACAGTTATAATGATTTAATAAAAAATACCACTGGAAATGAGTTGTGATATGGCATCCTACGTTCTATGGAAAAATTACATATAAAGCTTAAAAACTCAAAAATAATCCCTTGAATCTCACCGCTCTGTTAAACAAACCTATCCATATTCAGTTTGATTTTTATAGTAAGTCGGTTGCTGCTTTTGTTTTCGTCGATTTTTCCTTCGACCACTCTTTGGGGGAGGGTTGGGTACCCACTAAAATAGTTCAATCCCACCACTCTCATGTGCCTGTCCTAAGTCAGGAAATGTGATCATAGGTTTTACTTTGTATTTAATGTTTTTTTTTCATGTACATTTCTGATAATATTCAGTGAGAGCAGTGTTATTTTACGCATACACGATTTTTTATTTGGGGCGATTTAGGGCTTTCACAAGGAGTGGTATTCCTACCTTGTTGAAAACTTTGTAGATGCCTACTGATTTGTAAGTTTTTCTCGTGATTGGAATGCAGTCTCTCTGACATTTAACCCATATCTCTTATTTTCATATTTAAGTTGTGAATGTGGAATCGTGGTATAAAGGTTTGAAAAGACCATCGTTTAATTGATTGAATGATTGATTGATGGTTGCTTTACATCCATTGGCAAATATTTCATGCATATTCAGTACGAGAACAAGTTCAACAATTATCAATATCGAAAAAGGGCTGGGATGGGACACAACAGGGCAACTGCCACTGGAAAAAGGGAGTGATGGGTAGGGACTATTGTAGCGGCAAAAACCTACTCTTTTTCGAAAACTACAAAAGGGGTCTAACGTGTAAGGAGTGTGGCACTATCCAAACAAGTCACCCACTATGGTCCACGGCCAGGCTTTCTGTATCATAACCTGGCAGCCCCCGAAGACAGGGCCTCCCCTATCCGCCACATGGGGTTCGCGCTGGGTCAGCTCTGTAGTTCGAGCCCTGAAATCCGCTCCGGTGCCCAGCCAACGTTTGAATACTTGTATATTTTTGAATACAAAAAAAAAATAAAGAATCGGATTTGAGAATTGAAGCAGATCTTTCGAATTTTTTAATATCCATATTTAATAACACCGCTTGTGGAGTACGCTCTACATGTATCACAGTACTTTTGAAGGCCATCCTGTTGATACATGTAGTATACACCTATAGTTGTTAGTTATTTTAAAAGAGGCTTGGCGGAGCACCTGGATGAACTCGCTATACGTCTTTCTTCAAATGCACACTTCCGTAGTTTTGGTATCCAGATTAAAGAAACCAGTTCCGGTGTCAATACCAAACGAAGACTGAACCGACTTCTAAACAAGGATCTCTTCTTTAGAAAGTGAAGTAGATGTATAAGCTGGGTTACCAGATGTGCCGTTATAAGTATTTAATTATTAAAAGACGGTTATTAAACAGCATTTTCACAACAACTTTTTACTGCGTCACAAATTCTAAAATTTGGGCAAAATATTGGGTTTAAACTTGATTGATTGATTGAATGTTCCTTAACGTCCAGTGGCAAATATTTCATGCATATTCAGGACGAGGGCATTATAATGAATGATGATGATGAATCCTGCTTTGTACTAGACCGACACGCTGATCCGGATTTTTAACAAGCTAGCTCACGAAAGCGACAGTCCGCAGGAAGACATGCCACTTACCTAATCCTTTACAAGTTTGATGTATGGCGCGGTCATTGAAGTCAAAAACTTTAAGTGCATACACCGGCAAATCGAATTAAATGCTGTTTAAAAAGGCTAGTTTTACAATGTCAAAACGTTGTCTGTAACCAGTCAAAACTCCAAACAGGAAAAAACAAAGCTCTAAACGTACCTTTGTTCCGGAGAATATTTTAAAAAAGTTTCCAATAATGTTCTAGAGAACCATCATCATTATAATGTCAGTGTTATTTCTTCTATTACAAACAGTGAAAATCATAGTCTTAACTGAACTGCTTTTATTTTAAATTTTGTACCAAAACCAATAATCCGAAGAGATATATGGAAATTGAGAAATCAATGAAAATAAAAATGAGATTTAAAACAAGGAGTTTATGACAAATTCAAGAAACCTTAAGTATTATACAGCTGTTTTGAGTTCTGAAAGTAAAATGTAACACTGGACGGCATAGATAGCTTTATTCAATACAAAGTACATATGTCCTTACAAGCAACGTTACATTGCAGGGTCTGCCAATTGCTCCACAAAACCTCTTTCCAAGTTACTGACAGT
>JAULBM010000027.1:2765479-2777969 GCA_032357055.1 Geukensia granosissima | reverse complement strand
ATTATTTAATAAAAGTGTTACGAACTGGCTGTTTATGTATTGGCCCTGGTATAGATTCTCGGTCAGAAGTATTGGGCACTCGTCCCTTGCGGGCCTCGGGCCAATACTGCTAATCTCGAATCTATACCAGGGCCAATACAGAAACAGCCAGTTAGTAATACTATATTACAAACGTCGCTGGCGACAAACTTTTAATGTATTTAAAAGATGTTGGTCTATATTCGCTAACATAGCCCAACACTAATTCTCCTTTTTATCTGTTTACTTTGTTGTTATGTTTTATGTACTATGTTTAATTAAATCTAATATTAATGCTCATCTATGAAGATTTATTCAAACATATATTTTGTTTGCTGTCTGTGATATTGCTTTTAACAGTTTAATCTGGATTTTTAAGAATACTACTATTTTTATCTGTAAATAAACCAAACTTACAATTTTAGTTTTGAATATTTGATTTTTGATGTAGTTTTAGTAAATATTGTGTATGTTCTCGCCGTGATATGGCTGAAATACTGCCAACTTGGCGTTTATTAATCAATCAATCAAATCGAGTTCAAGTAATCAGAGAGAAAGGCTACTATGAATTCTTTGTAACGAGTAACAAGTAGATACAATCAACCAAATCAGGATGACAGCCGTGAAATTTGTCTAGGAATCAGTACGTTTTTATTTGTTGTGATACGGGACTTTTGAGCTTGTTAAACGGGTCTGGGTTGTCCAACGGTGTAGTTAACGTTTGTCTTGCCAAGTCTGCGGTTTGATGTGTTTAGTTTTTAGTTTGTTATAGTTTTGTATGAGGTCTGAGGTTTTGCATGTTGTGGTTGATCACTATGTTAGGTTATCAAAATAAAATTTAGTGCCTTGCATTTAGAATGTTTTTTATAGTTTAGTCATGTGTATCGTTTGGCTTTGTTCTTCAGATTCGGTTTGTCAAAGTTTTATATAGTTTTGTACTTGGTTTTGGACGTGATATGTTTCAGATCATTATGGTTTACTCATGGTAATCTCTTGGGTTTGATATGTTAGGGCGGGTGTACGGAAGTTACATATGGGGGTCTTAGTTTCAGAACATTTTGGTTTATGTTCATCTTTGCTATACTCCAATACACGAATAAAATACATGTTTTCCTATCTTTTAAAAATATTGCGAATAGTATTTGGGATTTGTTACATTGGGATAGGCGACTGTCTTATTTTGCTTATTTTTTCGGGTGTAGAGTTTTGCATCTTAAAGTTGGTGTAAATTCAGGACAGTTTGTACGGCCTGTAGGTCTTGGTACAATTGGAAGGATGCATGTATTGAATATTTTTAGTTACATGTATGCATGAGGTCATACATTCGCTGGGTAAGGGTGTGTTTTGCCTTAGTTTATTATAGAATGCGAGGTTTCAGATTTGGTACGTTGGACGTAGTGTTTGTCATAGTCTATAAAAATAGGCGATGCTATGGTTATACAATGTAGCCCGTTAGGATATATGTCGACCCATTGTACGCATAGATAAACGCACTCGCAAAATCTTTCATTGCAAAATCTGTCCCTTCAACTGGCCTCTGGTACAAGTATCACTTTCATTTCAATAAATCAAAGCCACAAACCAGTGATCGATTAAATGATCAGTGATATATATTGTTGGAAAACAAGTTTGAATTAAATGAATTCTTTCAATGTCATTCATTTCGCATTGGTGATTATCTCAGCGTATCGGTCCAAGATCAAGATTCATTTCAACTGTTCCGGTGAGCATCTTTGTCCCTGTTGTAACATGACTCCGACTTAGTTGTCAATGCTGCTGACGACAGGCGCCATATTTAAAGTTCATTCAAGGAAGATGTGATTTTTAGATTTGATTGATCAAATTCTTTTTGTTTGTTTTTGTAATACTAAATTATTTTAACACTTAACAATTGAACATTTTGTTAGTAAGGACAGGAAATAAGAAACAAAAACAGACCCAAATTTGTATGTTGAAATAATCAGTGTAAATTATTTATACACTAACAAAGTCAAAAATATAGATTGACACGACCCAAGCTCCAATGTAAAAAATCGAAGGCATTAAAGTTCCAAACTCTTTGATAATTTTAAATCGGGCAAATTATATGCATCCTAATTTTACTTTAAAGTGTGATATTTGTGCGAGTTCCTGCTGAAATAATGTGTCTTTGAAAAAAAATTGTTTACAACTGAGAACTGGGAATAGTCAAAACGACTTGATCTAGCAATACGAAAGATCATCGTCACAAATATCAATGGGTAGCGTTACATTTTCGTTATCACACCATTTATGGATTATAGCCGAATAAGCTGGACACGAGTTGTACGAATGGTGTCACACATATAAAAGGAAGCGCTTACTCTTCAGAGAACCTGCCTAATAAATAATAAATTCAAAAAATTATCAGTTGAAACTCACTTATCATTATATAAACGCAAACTTGGCTATCGTAAAAGTGTTCCGTTATTTAACAAATTTAATAACTAGTCATTTGTATAGGACAAGAGATTTGACCAGCGCTTTAGCAAATTTATTTCTCGCTTGATTTGAATAATATTTATACAGTAGTTTAAGTAACTGGTATTTCAAGGTAGTTCAAAGATGAGCCCTGGTCGAATATTTGTATAGGACTTTTGCCACCTTTACCACAATTGACAAATTGTCCTTGTTAGGGCTCATGTCTTAGTATTGAGAGTTTTGCTGTGTTTTCACTTAATTTTTCTTATAATTTTGTCACCTAAAACTTGTTTCTCAATGCCGTATCGGCGGGTGACTTCTGGAACGCTGTTCAAATTTTTTTTATTGTGTAACGTCACAGTGTAACTTTAATTTTGACAATTTTGATAAAATATTATTTTTTAGAAATCTCATTGAAATCGATTTTTACCAGTAAAAACGATTAACCATTCTCTTAAGTTGAAATGTAAAGTAACGAGAAACCTTTTATGAGTGTTGTATGGCCTTATTGTCTGAATATAAAATAAATATCAAATTATACCAACGATTGAACGCTTGAAGATTTTAAAACAGTACAATTAGATATATAATAAAATAATATCAGATTGGGATATTTTATGTCGTTAAATTGAACCAAGGTTTTGCAGTTAATGTGAATGGCGCTTTTCAGCACTTTATTAAATGTTAATCAGCAAACGAACCCTAACTGGGAGGACGAGAGATTGAAGTTTGAGATTTGAGGAGGGTTTTGTTTTAACATAATGCATCGATTAATTACAAACTGAATATTCAATAATACTAATTTATACGTGTTGATATGCTCGCCAATAAGATAATATCGTTCAATTTATTCCAGCTATGTTTGAGATTAATGCTTTTGTCTTCGAGATTAACGCTAGATAAAATTCTGTCATCGCCTGATATCACCCCCAACATCACTATTCAAAAAGCCATTTCGAATATGTAACATATAATTTACATGAATTGAACGTCGAATACTTATGAAATCCAAGTTATCGCAATTTTAATTTTATGTAACATTTTTCGTATTTATCAAAAATATCTGGATTCTATTTGGCATACTAGAAAACACGGGCTGTGTCGTTGGCTGCGATGATGAGTTCAAAATGGGCCGGGACCATGGGGTCAAAATATAATGGACTTGTCGAACGTGGTCTCGGGCTTGGCCGGTGTAGTTCATGGTGGTAGACTGGGCTGGGCACAAAGATGAATAAATCAGAATAACAAAAACTGTTAATCATTATCAGTCAGCTAGGATTACTACCATATTTGGAAAGAGGTCATAAAAGGTCAAATGGCCCTAAAACCCTTAACATTTGTCTGGGGGAAAATCTGAGCATGGAATTTAAAGATAATTAAGATTAAAATAAAATCACAAAGTCTCATCAAGTTTCTGTGGTCGGATTTTTTCCAGCGGCAAAATGAAGTTTTCTTACCTTAAAAAACAGAACTGACATTTTTGCCAAATATGTTAAATTCTTTTGAAAAATTGTTTATTAAATTTTACCGATGGTTACAATATGTCTTAAAATTAAAATCGGGAAATTCTAAATTTTTAATTTTATAAGTATATGTAAATTTTATGAAACTTAATTTTCCTTTTTGTATATATTCTTGACTGATTGTTACTGTGTTATTACTTTAAGCTATATCGCCTGTCGCCGGTCATAGACTGAGGAAACACAATGGATTGGGTAAAAATAATTTATTCATTGGACACTCAAAGGAATTCGAAGTTACCAAAACTCACTTTAAACAGTTTATATAATGATATTGAAGATAAAGTTTTTTTTGTTTCACATAGACATAAATAGTTTTGGTTGTTTGTTAACTTGACACTTCCCGGTAAAAAGACAACACATGCAAACAATCTGTACAGATTCCGAGTATCGACATACTGAAATATCCGGTATATATTATGAAGATTTTGCTTCAAACATTTTTTCAATGCCTTTCATATTCTGTTATACTGGCTTTGGTGGTGTTCAAAATGTTGCATGCAGATAATTCAGATGCCTTTGCAAGTGGTAAACGGGTACAAAATAACATGTCTTTTAAGCTCATTATTCTAGTAAATTCATGTTCTAAGGCATTGAGGCTTATGTCGGTACAAAGGTCGCATGTTGTTACTAAAGGCAGTGAGTGCTTTGATAAATGAATAATCTGGCAAGTCAAAAATGCCTGTAAAAATTGTTTATGACTTGCCAAACATCTCTCATTGTAGTGCACGTTCAAGCCAACATTATGGGTAAAATACCTACCTAAGTTTTAATTGGAAAGTAAACAATTTGACATATAAAGTAATGGGTAAGATGACTTATATTTGTTCATTTAAAACTTAATGTTAATATGTTTGTGATATTTAGAACGTTAAAATTTTCAGGAAATTATTTTAGTGAAAATGAAAACCAGGTAGACTTACATATCTGAATATTTTGACTTCTTAAATTATCACCCCATTGCTAGTGTTGAATTCAAGTTTGAATGCTTTTAAAGTATTGATTTGTGCAATTATAGCAAAAGGTTGTTTTAGTTTTGAAGAATTAACTGATATAAGATTGTCTTGACCAGTTTAAGTGAAAACAAAATTATATTTTGAATTTTTACTGTTTATACATGAAATTGATAATGTTTTATTTTATCGACTATAATGCATAGTCGATATGGTTTCTATCCAGTGTAGAAAAAGTAAAAAAAGTAAATAAAAGGTAACACATTAATCTTTGGAAGAGGACTCAACAACCATACTCTAGGACTTATTGAAAGAAAATATTTTCAACCCTCATAGCCCCGGGAACACAATTAATATACACATTTCGTTGTATAAAGCCATACATTTTAATCCATTTTATATCTGTCCATTTATATTTTTATAACTTCTGCATGTATTTAAGCAAAGTTTTCTTCACTTTAGATACAAAGAATAATGTTAAAACTACTTGTTTTAAAAGTTTTAGTAGCCAGTCATAAGTAAAAATTATGATTGGGTCCTGTGCGAAAATGTTGAAACATAATTATGTCGGCAAGGAAACGAAACCAATCTAAACCCCTGAGATATCTCGATTAAACATTCTAAAAAAAATTCTACAAATTTCGACATTGTACTAGAATATATCAGAATACTCTAACTTATGAATATATATTTTTTTATTCTAGCTGGTGTGATTATTTAATTTAGTTTTAATTTTACAATGCAAAATTAACTGTGTTGTCGTGCCTTATTTACTTTATTTTTCAAGTAGCCTAGTTAGTTAGTTTTTAAGTTTATAATAATTTGTTTTTTCTAATAATTATATAATTGAAGCTGAGATACATTGATATCGAGACCCTATATGAAACATTTGATTCATAGCGACCAAGTTACATTCTTGATTTTTATCATTGAGTATCTTTTAGAATTTGTAACCTTTAAGATTTATTCTAAAGCTTTGAACACTTTAGTACTGAAGATCAAAATTACGTATTGTTGACTTAAATTGCTCTAATATATAGATAACTTTTGTAATGTGCAAGGTATTTTAAAACTATTTAATAATATAAATTAAATATAATCTGATATTATTTCATACAAATAATTAACAGTTCTTCGGACTTGTTAGTTTAGATTTGTATCGTTTTAAAAGTGCGTTTTTAAATACTATTCATTGTTTGGAGAACCACGTTTCGGTTCATATGTGAGAAACTGCATGTACTTGGATGAACAGTGTAGCGTTGAATAATTTCATTCAGATCTTCAGCGACACCGAGATGTAAAGGACGAAACCACAGTCAAGTAAAAATAAATATGATCAATATGAACTATCTGCGGAGATTACATCCAGTATTCCGAAAAGTAAACAGTTGTATTCAGCTTTAGCTGTATATAAATCCTGCCCCATGAAAGATACTAACCTGATGTAGAATTACTGTATATGCGATCAGAAAACGTATATATTTAGGAATATACTCCAATGCGAACAACAACGACTTTAATATTTCCTGAATAGTTTTAAGGGACGCTGATGACTTTACAATGGTTTTTAGAATATCTTTAAAACGAAACAGACAAAAATCATATTTCAATTCAATATAACCTCTGTTTTTCTATTGGTTGGAGTGCGGACTCGCTAAGATTTATATTATATCTTTTAATTTTCATATGTATGTTGTGAAATTTGTATTCAATTTGTAATGTATTTTGTAATGTTGTTTGAAAGTTCTGATTAACATAATTGGGTTTCTATTATCAATGTGACCACCTGTTTGATATCACTTTATGTAGTATTGTGTGTTTTAGGCATGAGGTTTGAATGAGCTAGACAAGTGCTTGAGATATCCATTTATAGTTTTGAATGCAGATAAGTAACATGCAGCTTAATAATATGGATTTCAGTTCAAGCAAAATCCTGCGAAACGATTGTTCGATTGATTGCTAAATGTTCTACGTTGCGATGAAGATTTGTAACAACAATCATTAAGCGGAATAGATCCCGAACTCTCCTATTTCAGTAAACAGTATCTTTTCCTTTGTACAAAACTCTATAAATGCATTACATTCTGACAAAGTTATATACTCTGTACACTTGGATCCTTTTAGGAAAAAACATGTTTACAAATGTTTGTTTCCAGCCCTTGTTCAACACTCTTGTGACTTTTCTATTGCATTCTACAGCTAACAATTTTTTAAAGATCACCATTCTTGACATTTTTCACACCAGTGCTAAAGATATACCATATTTCAAAGAATAATATATTCCAGTTATTTCAGATACGTTTTCCATTGAGCGCATCCAAAGTATTAAACAACATTTCATCAACGCGCATTGCAAGATCTCAGTAATGATGACCCGAAGGCTTAACCGTCTTTTTTGTCACACTTCCTTATTAAGTACATGTAATGGGATAACCCCCGTACACCCCACATCTCCTCATTTAGTACGTGTACTGGGATAACCCCCGTGCACCCCCACATCTCTATAGTATGGGATCATATTTGGTCGCCTAAAGCATCCCATTAATGAAAAAAACATGTTAACATAAAAAATATTGGAACGAAATTTTTGATTTTTGGATATTTTAGATTTTAGCCATTCGTTATATTAAAATGGAGATATAAATATGTTCCTGTACATTCAAGTAGACATATAGGGTATCATTACAAAGGTCCATGTAATCCTTTTTTTAAACATATCTACCTATGATAATTTAAGTTATGACGAAAAAGTAGCCCTACCCAACGGATATTGAACAAAAATTCAAGTTCTTTGTCTGTCAACTATCATATATTGGCTCTGTGACTTTATATTAAGATTTTTGGATGTTTCTTAATACTTTTGATTACTAAGTTGTGTTTTATTGTCATAATATTGTTTGCTTTGCCCGTCATGGTGTTCAAATGACTAAGACACATCCATTTTGACAATTGCAGAGTTTGTCCCATTTTTCTCTGTATTTTAAATATTTTCGACAGTTCTTATATGGCTATTAACTGATGCTAATTAAGTAAAGCCATATACAAGGCATCGAATGGGTCCAATATGACAATCATTAAGTTATTTCGATTGGCATTTTTGCGAAAATATTACTTCTACCTGCATTTGCTAAAATTCAAAAACACTAAAAATACAGAAAGGTCTCGAAAAATAATGCACTAAATAGTTGTCAGTGCCATCGGAGTTGGCTTCCCATTTCGATTTGTTTGGGTTTTTGTGCTTCGTTTGCTATATTTGAATCGTTAACCCCCTATGTTTCGGTTCTAATACTACTTATGAGAGGTTACTCCTTCAATTGTAGCATACCTACATTTTCCATATTTATTTAACATCGGTTATTTTGTATATTTTGAAACCACTTGCATGGTCGATACCTCTGGTGGTGGAACATTGGTCCCCGTAAGTATTCACCAGCCCAGTTGTCAGACTTGTCTGACATGAATTAATCAAACAATGTTTTACAGAAATTTGCTGCATTTCGATTTGTTTGGATTTGAGTGCTTCTTTTGCTTTTTTGAATCTTTGACTTACTATGTTTCGGTTCCAATGATACTGATGAGAGGTTACTCCTTGAAACATACATATAGCATACCAAAAGGAGTAGGTACATATTTGGCCCAGATTTTAGATTTTGTGACACAATAATAAGTTGTTATGATAATGCTGTTTAATAATCGTCTTTAAATAATTCATTACCTTTTCTGGTATACTTTTCGTCATTTTGACAAAATTAAAGGGTTTATTTGACTATTTTGACAAGAATTCAACACTTCCGGTAAAAATACTCAATATTTGGAGGTGTTTCGTTCAAAATAGATATGATTGCACATAAAACATCTCGAAGATATTTTAACATTTGTACTTGATAATTCTTTAATTCTGCAAAGTTTGGTTATGATGTTTTTGTTAAAAACGACAAAATAGTATCAAATGTTGCATCAAATCAATTAATTTCTTCACATTTAAAGCATTTTCTATGTGTAAAACTAATTAAACTAAAATTTCTTTCTGATTTTTCTTTTTAAAAGACATTATTCAAAACAAAAAATAGCAAAAATAGATATTATCAAATTTTTATTTTTTAGCCGAATTCTTGGGCCAAAAATGGGCCTTTACGACCTTCATCCTTTTCCATATTTATTTAACATTGGTAATTTTGTATTTTTTCTCTACCCCTAATGTATTTGAAATACGTTGACAATCAATAACCCATGTGCGATTTCCTCTTAAAATAGTGCAAATTACTTTTAAATCATAATATAAAACATAATTGAAAATGTTAACACCATCGTTTTTTCGAATTTTGCCTTAATCAGGGAAAAATGGATGATTAACAGATTTCAGATTTCTCTTATATAAAATTTGAAGCAGATTTTATCAATATTTAGATGTTTCTGTTTCTGTTCATCGGTTTAAAGCCCTTAATTTTACAATATTTATCGAAAATTTCAATTAAGCCTTAAAGATATGATAATATAGTTTTCGAAAAATGTAAAATTTGAAATTTATACTTAACTTTATTTTTGTGGCCGAAAACGGTCCTTAACAAACTTACTCTTTTGCAAACATTACTGACAGAACTGTCATGGCTTTAGTTTTGTGTTTTTAGTTTTTTATGTATATATGTCATGTTCCGACTTGTGTTCTCGAGATTGTCTTGTCTGTCAACTTTCCAATTTTGTCTGGTACTTCGGTTTTCTTTCGCTTCTCTAGGTATCTTTTTCCTTAAACTTTAGATATTAACTTTATCAATACCAAATATTAAAGTTTTGCTTTAATCATTGACATATTTAATTTATTCCATTTTTCTTGGAAATAAAAAACAATTTAAGAAGAGATGACTTATTAAATTTTTTTATTATAAACCAAAATAATAACAAGACAAATGCGAAACAAACAAAGAGTAGACAGACATAAAAACAAAAGAAATGAGCTTTGACTTCACGCCTATAAAGAAAGGGTTAAAACAACTTGGAATCCACAACAAGCCACGATTCAAGTCCACTTTGGAACCACCAATCATTAGGTTCTAAATTCCAGGCAACAAAGTTGCAATGATCCGTTAGAAATTTTGAAATCATCCGGTAAGAGTCATCTTGTAAAAATTGGATTTGGAGGTTTTTATCCCATTATTTTAAAAGTAAGAAAGGTAAGGTTTGACTTAAAAGAAACAGCTTCATAAGAAACTGATTTACAACAAGACTTTCACGAGACATCTAGTACCATAAATTTTTAAAAAGCAGATTTTCTTTCTTATCATTTGGTAGTACTATTCTGAATTTAATTAGTTTTCTTTTTGTCAACATTGCATTTGTTTCTCAAAGTAAAGTTGACTGATTTAATATAAATGCTATATTAAATTGATGTCCATATAAAACTGACATAGCAGTAAAAATTATTTCCTTCAAAACAAATCTCGTAGATCCGTTATTCTTGTTCTTTATAAAATTAGAAACTTTTTTGCTACCATCGCAATGTTTGTTTTAATTTGAAACCCTCATCTGATACACACTATGCCAAACGTTGAAAAAACTGGGAAATAGCAAAGATCTTAAATAGGGATAAATATAAGCAAATACAACAATAAAATGGCTGCATTAGGTGCAGGATGAGATTTAAATAGCATTCTTCGTACCACAACTTTTGCTGTTTACCACCCCACCTGCGAAAACAATCCAGCTTAGCTATTTTTGTGTGTTGCCTAATACGATTGGAAAACAGACACGTTTTATATGATCGGTCTGTTAAACTCTTTTTCAGATCCGTGTATTCACGTGGTCACAAGTTGCGACTACTTATCTGACATTCGGAAGGAATTTTGGTTTGGACCCTATCACTTTTGCGGCATTTCTGGGATCCAAACCTGATGATGATATTTGCTGTATTCTTCTCTCTTGTAGAGCTTATTTTGATTAAGATGACATGAATATGGACAAATTGCACTGTATTTTGTCCATATAAATTTTGCAAAACTTTTCAGCCCCATTATTATGATTCCTGACATTGGTTAATTATCCGATTCCAATTTTGAATTAAAATATACTGACTAACTTGAATTAATCTAGATATATTATTCTCCGAAATTTTTTTATGTTAATCTGCATCTCTTGATTTTGTTTATAATTTGTATTGATATTATTTCCAAACTTTCTAATTGAGGCTTATAAATATATACACACTATTTCAAAAGTTGAAAACTTTGGAGACAGCTATAAAAGATCTATCAAGGGATATATATATAAACAAATAAGAACCAATAACTGGCTGAATTAGGTGCGGGATGAGATTTTAAAAAGATTCTGCGTACCACAACTTCTATCACTATAGCCTATCTATACTATATTCCGTATACCGTTGAAATAAACGTTTAAACCTGAACTGTACAGCTAATAACAAGGTAACCACTTAGTTGAACAAAAAAATATAGGTATATGTATGACACATTTTTATAGGTATCCCTTTTGAGTTTCAGTCTGATTTATATATCTTCTTTTGAAAAGATTGATCTAAAGATAATTGGCATTTTTACTTGTAATTATTCAATTGCTCTACAAAAAGACAATTTCACATTTGTACCCTCTTATCAGATTAATAGCCTAATTAAGTATGAATCATGTAGTTACCTACCTGTATTTTGGTTTATGTTTTTATTTGTCCTCGATTCGTATTGAACACAATTTTAATAGCAAATCTCAATACTCAAGAAAGTTCAGTAAAGTTCTATACATTTTCCCCAAGCCTTTGTTCGTTTTGTTTTCGTTTTATCTTTTAGATTGTTTCAAATTTGTCTTATCACTTTGGACTATGCACTTTTGATCTCTCACACGGGTATTCTACACTGGACTTTAAAAATACCAACATTTTCTGTGAAAAAATTATTAATAATTTGTGTGTTAACATACTACAGAATTTAAAAAATTTCTGGCTAGAAAATTGTTTTTTACGTTGATGAATTTGTTAGAAAATCTAAATTAGGATTGAGTTGCCATTTTCCGGCATTTTTTATCCATATCCTTTATTATTGTAAGCATCATAAAGTCCAAAGACCTCTCCAGTTTAAATGTCATTGATTTCTCCACGCTTTACACCAATATTTTTTTATTCTAAAGGAAAAGAAAAGTTATGTGAAACAAGCCGTTCTAGAAGTAGCGTGAATCAAATGTGGATTCTAAAAAATTCCAAAGATCTGTTAGAATGCCTCAAATCATGCCCCTTACCTCTTGCAATAGCATCAAAACATTTGATTTTTCCATCATGTATACTACTATTCAGCCTTAGCTCACCTCTGTTTTGTTAAAAATGATGGCAAACGCAGTTTCAAATATTTGGTTTCAGGGAGGGACAAACCTTATTTTGTTGTTAACCACTCTTATTCTAACAAAAAGTTCTCAGTAGATGACATTTGCGGAATGCTAGATTTCTTGATTGACAACATTTTTGTAATGTTTGGCGGGCATTATTTTGAACAGACTGTCGGCATTCCAATGGGGACCAACTGTGCACCCCTTCTCGCCGATTTATTCCTTTATTCGTATGAAGCT
>JAULBM010000027.1:2752353-2765379 GCA_032357055.1 Geukensia granosissima | reverse complement strand
AAAATTTCCCACTCGGCACAAAAAACCACTGTTTTTGAACTTTTGACCCCTTTTATGTCCTTGACCTTTGACCTTTTAACCTCAAAATTGGTAGAGTGATTTCCCTTTTATATTCCATCCATCTGTGTAAGTTTGGTTCAAATCAGACAGGTGGTTTCAAAGTTGCAGAATGACGGAATAAACGGAACTGCGAATTCTATTGTCCCCCGCTTTCGCGAAAGGCGGGGGACAAAAAACACAACTTTGGCCTAATGTACATATCTTCAAACTATGAGCATTTGACACTGGATATAAAAATATCTATGCAGTTGACTTCTTAATGCTTAAACAATCAATTCTTAGTAAAAATTTAATATTTTCGCAGGTCACAACCCAAATTCAGGCAGTACTAAGTATAGTTGCATTCAAGTAGATTGCATTTACGAGCGCACCTTTTAACCTGTAATTAACTGACTACCCAAAAAATGGTTAAACCCACAACTTAATTTTTTTCCATGTTACTGTAAAAATCATGTTTTTTATAGTGAGAGGAAAAAAGATGGCTGGACATAATTAACATTTGACATCATAGTTATGGATATATTATGGTTAAGAACGTGCAACCAAATTTTCTATTGTTATTTTATGCTTATAAACTCACCAGCTTCATTTTTTCATTATTAAAGGTATTATGGACTTCAGAACGAAATTATACCAACATATCATACAATTGTATTTCTGTCTCTACTATATGAGAAATGGGACAACAGAAACTTTCACAAGACTCAAAGGACCAAACACTTCCAGATTTTTCTGGTTAGTGTTCACAGTACCAGTTTATGTTCTGGTGATTACTAATATAAGACTTTATTAGGAAAGGATTCTTACCTGTATCTTCTAATCCTTGTTCATACTTTTGTAAGAAGACCTTGATACTGAAGTGTCTCCATCCAGCTTTTATTGGAAAAACTTTTTTGGCTACATCTGCAATCAGAATACAAGTATTATCAGTAGAGGTAATGTAAATTGATAGCTAATTAAAAACAAGAGTAAGTCATGGTACTTTCTAGCTTGCTTGAATGTTCAGACAATATTGTGGTTCGCTGCTGATATTATCTAGATACTGACAATAGTTATCATACATGAAAAACTGAGGTGCTTACCAAGTGCAGCATGATATAACTGTAGCATTTTGACAAGGAAAAGTTGCACAAATGAACATTTAGCTAAATGTAGACACATTATTTTGCTG
The DNA here is from genome assembly GCA_032357055.1 of Geukensia granosissima. NCBI lineage: Eukaryota > Metazoa > Mollusca > Bivalvia > Mytilida > Mytilidae > Geukensia > Geukensia granosissima. Next base: position 2,764,148 of record JAULBM010000027.1, on the reverse strand, counting down.
GTCACAGTAATGTGTTGGACAAATTATTGGATCATTGATCATTTTGACCTCCTTTATCTGCAAACTTGAGTAGATTTGTTGCATTTTTTAAGTGGTAATAATTTTGAAAAAAATCAAAATCAGATGAAAAACAAAAGTTTTCCACATTATCATTGATAATGCAAAATTGAAAATTGAATTGTTTTGCCCACTTTGATTCCCATTAATTCAAAAACAGTAAAATAAATTGACATGTTACAGACCCCGGGTCATTGTAGTTTTATAAATTAAATGTGACAACATAATTTCTCTATTATAATCAAAATTAATGGTTTGAAAAGGAGAAAAATAACAAATTCAGTTTGGGCATAGGATGTCTTTCTTATAAACTATCAATGATCTTATACATTGTACACAGAATGCACCCATACTACCAGTTTGTTATAATGGAATTATGTCGTACGCAAAAGTGACTAATGATCTCAAAATCCTAGCTAAATCCCTGTGACCCTCTGATATAATATTCTGTTAATGCTACAAAAATTGCTTGGAGTAACTTTTGATGCGTTATCATAAGTATCTGGATAGAAAATAAAAAGTTTATCCAGAAAAAACAGAGAAAAAACTTTATTGATCATCAAGTATCAAGATTCAATGTCCCAAAAGAATTGGTAAACTACAACAAAAGTTATCCCTTGGAAACTAACCAGTTTTCAGACACCAAAGCTGCCACTTTCGACAGCACCATACCATAATATGAGGTGCTATAAAAAGCCAGTAGGTAATCAGGTACAGTAAATGAGCTTCAAGCTTTTGAAAATTAACATAATATATTGTTTCTAATTCAAAATTTTATAATTTTCTATAACAGATTTTATTAAGTCTACATAAGCAGTTACAAAAGGCCATTTTCATACCTGTTTTAGAATTATAGTCCATGTTATCTTTATCATCATACTCTGTGTTTGGTCCAAAGGCTTCAAATGTGGATCTCTTCAGATGTTCTATATTCAAACCTGGTACATAATCAGATATATTCTAGTTAGGACAATGAAAACATTGGTGGATTATTTCCAAGTTAATAAGTTACCTTAATTCTGTGATTAAGGTAAAATAACTAGAGGCTCTCAGGAGCCTGTAATCACTCACCCGCCTCAAGGTTATTTGGTTATACAAGCCACCGTTTGTAAAGTTTGCCACGTTGTAAGCATGTTGTATTCTGTTGTTGGGCCCTATGCTAATTTCGTGCAAAATTATTACAAAATATTATTTTGAGATTCTTTAAGCATACTAGTAAGATTCTTTATGGCAGTACACACAGTACATAAAGCTTGATTGAGACATAAGAGTGTTACCAAGTCAATAAGGCATGAAAACTGCCATATTGGAAGGCATCCGTCAAAACAGAACAAACATTTTAAAGAGGATCATCCAAGGACTATTTCACCAAAGTTTGGTTAAAATCAGACTAGCAGTTTCAGAGGAGTTGACGAAAACATAAAATTCCCATAGGGTCCAATGTTAAACTATGTCGAGCCATGGCAGCCATATTGAATGGTGCCCAGAAAAATCCAACAAAAATTTTAAAGAGGACCATCATAAGAACATTCCACCAAAGATTGGTTAAAATTGGCCAAGTGGTTTCTCAGGAGTTGATGAAAACAGAAAATTCCCATAGGGTCCAATGTTAAACTATGTCGAGCTATGCCAGCCATATTGAATGGTGCCCGGCAAAATCCAACAAAAATTTTTAAGAGGACTATCATAGAAACATTCCAACAAAGTTTGGTTAAAATCAGACCAGCAGTTTCAGAGGAGTTGACGAAAAAGTAAAATTCCCATAGGGTCCAATATTAAACTATGTTGCACCATGGCGGCCATATTGAATGGTGCCCGGCAAAATCCTACACAAATTTTAAAGAGGACAATCATAGGAACATTCCCCCAAAGTTTGGTTTAAATTGGCCAAGCGGTTTCAGAGGAGTTGATGGAAATGTAAAAAGTTTATGACGACGACAACGACGGACGCAAAGTGATGAGAAAAGCTCACATGGCCTTTTAGGCCAGTTGAGCTAAAAATGATGCATCCATAAGTGAATCATTCAAATGGAATAGTGTTTCATTCATTAGTGTGATCATTTTTCTAAAAACAAGGCATCTTTGATTTTTTAATATCCTTTTCTATTAAGGGGAATTTATATTTAAATGCAGTTGGGGTTCATGGCAGCAATTTTAAGGTGAGCTTGATTGGTAAACTAGACTGTGTTTATGTTTAAAAAAATATTCTTATGAACAAACATATATATATATGTCTTATAAAGGTAATATTGTCAACAGTATTTGAAATTAAGTTCCCAACTGTCTTTGAAAGGAATTTGCTGCTTATAAAAATTCTTAGATGTATTGTTTTTAGATAAAGAATTAAACTAATGGTTGGAACACAATTATTTTGGAATGATTCATTCATGGATGCATCATGTGTATCACAAAAAATTTGATTTTCAATTGTACTTATTATTAACTTTAACCCAAAAAGAGAATTCCACACTCTGCAGAATCAAAAGGTATGTAATTGTCTATTCTATGTTCAAGTATAAGTGTTGGGAATCGATCAAAATTTTCAGATCCATGACTGTTGTCTGGTCATCGAATGATGATCCATGATGGGTATTTAAGAGATTGGTTATGATGGCCATGCAATACATATACAGAATGCCTAAAATAAATACTATAGTTATATATACTTCTTATGTTAACGTGCTGAGTTGTACTTAATAAATAATATGAAATGAATAAAATGTCAAAAATAACTTAGTCTAGATGAAATAAAATCAGGTAATCCAAAAATAGTATACCACAAGTAGTCCTAAAAAAGAACGGCTAATCGGATGGAATAGTCCTTTTTCAAGGTAATTCAGGTTACATTGGGGAGATGTATTGTAATTAATTGCAGACAAAATAATCAAAAAGCTAACGATGTATTGAATTAAAACTTAATTAATTATATAATATTGTGTTTTTAATTTTGATTGACAAGCATATGATGTAAAGCCACATGTTTACTTCTGTCCTGTCCACAGACAGACAACAAATAAAATTGTCCAAGGTTAAGGTTAAAAATAAACTGCATTTGCTGTCAATAGACAGATAAAAATTCTGATCAGTTTTAAGGGAGAGGATGTCTTTAGAAGAAGGATAATGACAAAATCTTCATATTTTTAACACATAACACATCTTCTTTTCTATGTGAATCAATCGATCTTGATAGCTTGAAATCAATCATGGAGTCCAATCTCCCAAAGCAACTGATAAATCAATGCTCCTGATAATCGGTGCACCACTATGAAGTATAATATTAATGTACTGTAAAACCCAGAACATTAATTTTAAATATGATAGGGGAGATAAGTCTGAATATACACAATCAAAATGTTGGTTTTTGTTTGTTTGATTGGGGTTTAACGCCACTTTCAACAATATTTCAGTCATATCGCGGCGGTCAGTTTTAATGGTGGAGGAAGCCGGAGTACCCGGAGAGAACCACCAACCTTGGGCAGGTAACTGACAAACCTCATCACGTGCGATGCGAGTTAAATGCAACCTGTTTTTGTATGGTACAAACTGGGGCGCGAACTCACGCCATATAGGTGATAGGATACAGTGATCTGTACAGGTAATTTAAATCAACTACCTAGACCACTCGGCCACCCAGACCCCCCTATTAATTGTAAAAACATTTTCATTTATTTTGACCTTCAATGTAAAAGGCGCATCACATTGATTTTCATGTTTTAGCTTTTATCATTTTAATTTGGTTGCTGTTCAAAATATACTATACATGACATATTATATTTTCAGGTTATTCCAATAGTCCAGGAACTTACGAACCTACCTCACTTTTAGACTGCTTAAAAAGGTATTAAGTTTATCACAGAAAGTAGTGATGGATTACACATACCTGTTAACCTATCCAAATTCTTCGCAGGGAGTTTCCTGCAATAGAAAGTTTGCTGCAATCCACATTGAAAAAGCAGGAGATAAGCATAACAACTATTTTGAACTAAACAATGGGGTACATTGTTAATAAAAAAAAAGAAAGCATAACATACAGTGAAAGCAACATGGAAGCTACTTGCTGTTTTAAATGGGAGAATTGTTTTAATTGCAATGTGATTTCCACAAAAACAAAAGTTAAATGATTTGCATTGTGTTTACAGTGGTATAGCTTATCACACAAAAAATTAGTAATATCATACATGAATTGATTTTTGTATACTTAACCTACATATCATATAAAAACAGGATTACTATTTCTTAGTGATGTGTCAACATAAGTGATTGCTGTTTTTACAAGCAAGAGTAAAGATTTGTAATAATTAACTTAAAATTCATATATGTTGAACTGCTGTGTAGCAGGGCGACACAGAGAGATCCCCCTGTCACCTAGTATCTTCAGCAGTGTCAGACTTCTCAAATCTGCTACTCCTCCTTAACTGCTCAAAAGAATTCAACCTAACTTTGAAATAATATTCAGTGGCAAGTCTAGTATTGCACTATTTATTTTATTTTCTTTAAAAAATCAATATTCAGGGGACGAGGGTCATTAAGGCCTATTTTTGGCCCAAGAATTTGGCTAAAAAAAAATGAAAATTGTCTAATTTCTATTATTTTATATTTTTTGTATTGAATAATGTCTATAAAAAGAAAATCCAACAAAATTTTTAGTTTAATTAGTTCTACAATTGTTACATGACACATCGACAATGCTTCAAATGCGAAAATACTAAGAAATTAATTAATTTTATGCAATATTTGATATTATTTTGTCGATTTGAAAAACATCACAACCAAACTTTGCACAATCAAAGATCTATCAAGTACAAATGTTTGGTTAAAATACCTTCGTGATCTTTTTGTGCGATCATATCTATTTTGAACAGAACACCTCCAAAAAAGTATACAAGAAAAAGAAATGAATTATTAAAAAACGATTATTAAACACCTTTTTCAGAACAACTTATTATTGTGTCACAAAATTTAAAATTTGGGCCAAATATGGGGCTTAATGTACCTACTCCTTTTCCAACTGTAAACTGTCTTTTCATACGTAGAAACATTCAAGCCGCAACTGCTTACGGAGTATATCTCTTTGAGTTGTTATTAAACTCCGGGGCATGTCCTTACTATCCGGATTTCTTGATAGAGTTTTGTTCCTTACAAGAAAACTACTCGACTTAGTATTTCTGGTTAGAGAATTAAAGTTGTCACTTCAGAATTTTTCGGTCATTGACAGTTACGAAAAATCTTTTTCACAAATGACAAGATTCCCTATCGTCGGATGTTCAGCTCTGTTACTATACAGATAATGATTACTACTGATGCCGACTACCCACCGGATTCGCATTACTGAGCAACAAGTACCAATATTTGGTTCTAGGAAGAGACAAACCTTATTTTGTTATTAACCACTCTGCTTCTAATAAAAAGTACTCAGGAGATGACGTTTGGAGAATCCTAGATTTCTTGATTGACAACATTTTTTAATACATGTTTTTTGCGGACGTGTGTTTCAACAGAGTATCGTCATTCCAATGGGGGCCAACTGTGCACCAATTATCGCCGATTTATTCCTTTACTCGTATGGAGCTAGCTTTATACAGAGCCTTCTGCGGAGAACAGAGAAAAAGTTGGCTCAATCTTTTTGTTTAACGATCCACTATAAAGACAATCGACCTAATATTTTTAAAAAATGCTGAACAAAAGCCAATAAAAGACCATTTAAACAAAGACAACAGGTTCATTATCTTCGAGATTCCTTTACCGCCAAGGTGGTGTAATTGGTAGCATGCTCGCCTCTGGTCCGGAAACTTTTGGGTTGAATCCCGGCAAGGTCAAACCAAAGACATTTAAACAATATTTTCAGCTTTCTGCTAAGCACGTTGCAATTAGCAGTAACAGTACGCGGTCATAAATACTGTGTCTAGGTTAAGTGGAATGAGCTAGAACTTTAAAATTCCGGCCCAGTAAGTTGGTCTGGTATAAAGTTGAGCTCGTTTATATGCTCTACTCCTGAATTTGTATGGAGTATTTGCCGCTTGTCATTAAGCATCGTTTAATCAGTCAATCAAAATACATCATATGATTGTTAAGAGTTTTAACACTAGTAAAACGGAGGCGAGAAATGTCATTCGCATCTGTTTTGTGTGTGATTATTTATTTGTTTTGCGTTTATGAGTTATCTTTTGTCATTTTATTATTTTTTTATTTAGTCATTGTGAAATCTGTCTTTCGATGTCCGGTTTCAGCCCCTGTTAATTTTCTAGCTCAAAAACACGGACTCGCGTGGGAATCTACATATATCAAATATATCAGAGATATAAACCATACACGAATTAAATTTCAATTAAGACAACCATCTTTTTGTTTTATGATAACGACATAGGTAATAATTGACTATCTTTATTATGTTTCTTTGTCGTTTCATACATCCTAATGGTAGATGACAGAAAGGATACTTACTGATTAAACTTAGATATCCGATATTCGAGTAATCAAAAGATGAAATCAATCAGACTTCACTAAAGAAGCTCGTAATATTAGAAATATATCTGCTCATATTTTCAGATATAAAGATAATAGAGTTATATGGCGTTTTTGGATAGACCAGAGGGTAGTTTTCTTTTTATTTTGTGTCCATTCAGTCTTCAAATGTGTTCATTCAATCATCAGATAGATTTTTAGATGATATAACCATCTCTGAGTTTTGTATTGGGCACGCGATACTATAGCTCACACCTTTTGTTAATTATTTGCATTGATCAAAAGATAAAAATCGTTCCATTCAAAAAGTAGTTGTCAAAATCTGATCCTATCGTGTGATATTTGGGTTAAAGAAGGAGAAGAATTTAAAATTTCTGTAAAATCTTCCCCATAAATAAAATTACTGAAAAGGGATCAGTTTATGGTGTTTTATAATAATCTGATGTCGGCAGTGATCGTTACAAAAAGATAATGAACAAGCATTTTTGTAATTGTTTTATATTTTTTGAAAAGGAATCTTTTATAGTGGATTATGATTGAGGAAAGGAAATTGGGCATTATTTTTGGATATTCTATTTCATTATCTTGACTATGCATCAGTACCTTGACAATCTACTTGTAATGAGCGATGATTTTTGACAATAAGAAAAAATTTATGTAAACATTTAATTCACTAAATATCTTTTTTAAAGTATACGATGCAAATCGCAAAAATTTGGATACCTATCTCCTATAATGGGTGAAAAGAAAAAATATTTCACCTGCAAATTGGGTTTTCACAATCATTAATTTGACAGGTATCTAAGATGTTTATTGTGTTTCGTATTTTTGTGAGGCTTAATTCAACGCCTTGTCATTAATACTTGTATACTTGTATACCCAAACCAAAATTGAGATGAAATATTTGAGTCTTGCGTCAGTACGTCTGTCATCACCATTTTTTTCGGACCCATTCAATTTAAATGCCAATTTTTACCATTTATAACTTTGCAGAGTTCGATCATAAGTAAAATTGGTATGATGTTAACTTTTATGGATCTTTTAATAAATATTCACATCAATCATTCATGTTGTCTGGGTAGAGCCCAACTTGGATTATATGATTATGTGAAAAATCGAATATGAAATATATAGAGTAAATGTCCAGGGATCCACACCACATATAAAAAAGGAGAAATAAAAGTTCAAAATTTGGAGATCTTCGCAATGCCTTCGAATTTAAACTTCTCTAGGTCCCCATTGCGGACTTAAACAATGAACCAGAGTCCTTTCGACAAGGGTGTAACCCCACTCCTTTTTGACGAGTTCTTAATTGCCCACATTGAATAACAAATGTTCATGTGTAATAATAGACCTAATACTAAAAAGTTTATGTTTATATTTATACTTGTGTCATTGCATCTTCACGTTTATTGACAACAATTATCTAATCGTCAAACATATTGTGTTGACATTTAGTGTTGAGAAGCTTGATATTTTATCATCAGGAATCTCACCTTGAGCTTGCTTTCATTAAGTTCGAGCATTCATAAGGGATGTATCGTCTTTTGCAAGTATTTTGTTAAGTATTTTAATTGTAAATAAGGTTCTCTCTAGGCGGATTGGGTGACCTTGTGTTTGATGTTTATTGTTCGTCGGTTACTGTTTTTTCTTCGATTTTTTCCTTCGACCACTCGTTGGGGAGGATTTGTTACCCACTAAACTAGTTTATCCCCACCACATGTCTCGTGTGCCTGTCCCAAGTCATGAGTTTTCATAGATTTGCCAAAATATTCGGTCTTACAATTATATTTACAAGTTAACTTCAATCTGCTCCAGACTGTTCCTGCATTTATCTTGATTATGCCTTTTGGTTGACTTAATGTTCGACTTACTTTATATGTTAATGTCAGGCTATTGATGACAGTATGTGCAGCAATATTTTGCCGTAATTCTTCAAAGCCCGAAATAATATGTTTATATGGTAGATTGTCAATCAAAAATAAATAAATTCAGCGTTAAACATTCATGCCAATACATTATCAATGACCTGAATATAACCAATACTAAGACAACCAAGATAATGCAGAAACATTTATACAAGAGTTAAGGAATTATATCGACAAGCCTTTGTCTTTGGACAAGGGCAGGCAGTATGCGGTGGCGTTATTGTCATTTTGTTGTATCCTTACCCCCTCAATTCGTCGTGCACAAAGGTGAAAATTAATAAAAAATAACACGTTTCAAGACACACTTAAAAAAATTAATCATGAACAGAAATAATTTGAAATTCATATACTTGTATAAGGGAGTTGCTGCACCAGTATTTAATCAAATAAAGTACGTTATGTATTGTAAAAATAGTGATGATCAAACAAGGTGGAATGCGATGGCAAGTCCAGTGTAGAATACCCTTGTGCGAGATCAGAAATGCATATTCCAAAGGAAAAGACAAATTGGAAACAAAGTAAAAGATAAAACGAAAACAAAAGGAACAAATTTTAGGAGGGACGACTTTAACCTTAACTGGATATATCCTTGTTGTATTAATATATGCGACAACAGCAATGCTCTCTTCAGAAAATCCAGATACACGGAACAGCTACGAGAGTATCGAATCAACTGCGAAACATAAACCCCGTAGGCAGGAGAAGCAGGAATATTGCCACATAAATATGGGAATATTGGTATGAAGCAGATTTTGTTGACTCTGTAGTCTTCTTAATTTCTAGTTCGGTGGGATATGTTTGGTCGAGATGCTCACGTGATGCAAATCAATGATTGTGAAATTGCAGTGAGGTTTTTGCAACACAAGCAACAATGTCGTATCTATAGTTCGTTTATAATGTGGATCTATATTTCTTTTTTATCTTATTTTTGAGTTTATACGCGTTATTGCAATATTAACACAAAATATTACTTCTTTACTTTAGGGACAGCCATCCTACGTCTTTGAAATTCAGCACTCGTGTATTGCTTAGAGAACAAATTAAATTAAAATTAAAAAAACTGGGTTTTAAAAATTGTCTGTGTTAAACTTGATAATGCATCTACTTTTAAAAATAATTAAACTGCAATTCGAACTCTTATCAAAAGCAGGATTATTGTTACACAAATAAGGAAAGTTTACCATGATGAAATTATCTGAAACTATCTTTTGTCGTAAATTTTGCAAATGATTTCAATCACTGAGTATCTCTCTGTGATTGTCTATATATGAACACAAATGTTACACGGCATATTTCGAGATATTAAGAACAATACAAACGGAGACATTGTGAAATATTTGAGAAATATTTGACGTAAGTTGTATGAGACAAAAAAATCTACAAGATGCGCGCAAACATTAGTGTTTCCAAAGGTTTAAAAGAACATACTACAGATTTACTTCACTGGAAAGAGAGAAGGGAATTTTCTTTATTTGCATGACAAGGTGAGTGTTTCAGTCTCATTTACTGCGTGCGATTAAACACTTTACAATAATAAATAAATTGGATGAAATTGTGTGAGCTTATTAATTAAAAGAGCTAGAAAGTTGGTGGTCCTTGTTTGGTCTTTTGTAGTTTTAATTTCTTTATCTTATCATCTAAAGCTTTCTATAAATTTGGAAGATTTCTATCTGAAATACAGATTAACTTCAAACGGTTGACTAACTGACGATTTGTCACAATGATTTTATAATCGATGAAATCGTACGGAAATCTATATATTATGGCGTGGCTTTTGTTACGTCCATGATTTATATCAAAAGCTTTTTATTTTGTTTTAGAGGGAGACAATGTTTAAAAGAAGATATCTGTTAATTTTCATGATTCGGTTGAAGAGTTCGGGGTTTATTTTACTTTAATCAAGGCTAAATTGTGACCTGTTATTTCGAATTTGATCTTTTATTTAAGGACAGTTTCATTATTTCAATGTTTAAACCGGTGTAAATTTCATACTGGTTTGTTTTTATTTCAATAGTTCTAATCCACACTCGCTATAAATGGTTACAAGGGGCGAGGAACGATAAGGAAAATATAACTAACAGCTACGCATATAATTATTGAAAAAATGTTGCTCAAAGACTAATCATTGCTTTTTTTCATTGCTTTTTTGTACAAACTTAAAACATATAGAATATCAATTAACCAGTCATTAAGTTCAGATTTGTAAAGCAATGTTTGTCACAGAAGAGCCGTAGTCACTGCATTCAACTAACTTTCTAGCAAACTAGAAATCAGAATGATGTTCGAATACCAGCGTGCAAAGCATAGGCCCCCATAGGGCAATTTGTAACCTTCTGTCCCAGTCCATTTTTTTCTAAAGTTTTCCTATAGGAGTCAATATTATCTGAAATTCTCACTAAGAAAATCTTAATCCTTGCTGCACATTAATTTCACACTTAAGTTCCCAAATAATAGTCTGGCAGTCTCTATAAGGAAATCTACAAAAGCTGCAGATGCAATGTCCTAAATTCATTCTTCTCGGAGCTCTGATATCTCTGACGGCGTTAACTTTACCTAAAAGTAATTTTCCTTAGGCATTCCAGGAATAAAATACCAAATTTAGATTTCCACTGTTTGAAATCTATAATGTTTCTGGTAAGAAACAAAACATTTAGATTAGTGAGTGTATAAGTAATTGTTAAATTCTTGGACCCATTGGGTAAGAGTTAAGAACAAGAAAGTGTGTTTTACACTGAGGATATTTAATCCGTCTCAGGCAAACCATTTCTGATTTTATCCGATTGCAGCGAAAAGAGACAAACATTAAACACAAAGACAAACCTATGACCACAATTCCCGCTCCCAAAGAGTAAACAAAGAAAAAAAAACAAAAGCAGAAATCAACGAATTATCAAAATCAAACAAAGTCACCTAGTCCAACTAGAGAGTATCAATACACTACACAAAAATACATACAAAAAGCAGATACATCTCTAGTGAATGCTTGCAGTTCAAGACTGAAAGCAAGTTCAGGGTTAGATTCCTGATGATAAAACATCAAGCCTCTCAACACGAGATGTCATCAAACACAGTATGTCTGACGATTTAATACTGTACCAACAAAATCCAGTTTTAATGTCTTGACTACAACGTCGAACTTGTTACCATTGTGGAAAGGTTTAACGGAACAGCGACTTTCAAGGGGTCATTTTTAAATTTATAAGCTTTATACGTAATTTTTCCATAACAAAATTACAAACAACGCTTTATAGCTGGATCTGCCAGATGTACAACTAAACCACTGTCTCAACGTTTAACATCTATTTTAACAGCTGTAAAATCGGGCCTTCAACGATATTGTGAGACAAG